>VMDR010025179.1:0-14628 GCA_007922815.1 Macrotus californicus | reverse complement strand
GACCTTAATATAAATCCATGAGCTTTTAGTTCACAAACTTGATGATCCATGTATGTTTTAAATGATAGACCACTTATGCTCCCTGTTTCCTTTTGTTAAGGTTACCTTTTTGTTTCTTTTGTTAAGATAAATCCTTGGATCAGTGAAGTGTTAGTATATTATAGAGTCAAATTATACTGTATTATATTTGCGGTATTCCACAATTAAGAACACACTTTTTTTCTTAAAAATTTTTGTTGTGAGATGTACTTTTTCTGACTTCCCAAAATTGATGACTTCCTGTTTTAAAACAACTGTTAGTGTTGATATCTGATATTTTTCCTTAAATTATTTTTTTACTCTTGCATACTGATCTCAAAGTGACTGTCTTATACTGATCTTTAAGTGATAGTAATAGCCTGGTCTTTGACACATCAGAGCAAATGACAAAATTTTCACTTTTCTTTGAGCCATTTGTTCCAGAATAGTGTCATAACTGACTTCTGTTGATGAGTGAGTAGGAGGTTCTTTTTTTTTTTCTTTGAAAGTTTGAGGGATATCCTGTTCTCAGTTTAGTTGGGGCATCATCTTTGATTTTCTTTGACTACTTGGTGTACCTCTTGGCATTCATCTTTGATTCTCTCCAGTTGTGGTTAGTGTGGATGTCTTTGGCACAATATCTTGATTTTTAAGGATCTGATATTGTGCATTATTTGAGATAAGGTATTGGGAAACGAAATTTAGAATAAAGAGAGCTGATTAGGAAAGTAATCAATGTTTGACTTTTCTTGATATTTTTGTTTGCGAATGAGATTTAATCATTATATGCTGAAACTTGGTTCATTAGTGCACACTTTAATTGGACTAAGGTTATAGGTTCGAGTCTCATATAGGTCACAGTTTTTTTGTTGTTTCTTGGTCATAAACAAGTTTAATAAGTAAATGGGTTTTGATTAGCTTCTTTGGATCACATTATACACTAAGTGCAGTGGTAGATTGGTGAATGAAACACTCAAAATCCCTGCTCTCATGAAGCTTATAATTCTGTGGGGGATTCAGGCAATATTTATTCAGGAAATATTTATTGAATGCTTGGTATGTGCTCAGCAGTCTTCTAGCTATAAACAAAGCTCTTATGGAGCTTATAATGTAGGTTTTTAAAATACAGAGTAATATGAATTGTGATGGTGAAGTATAGGAAGTTTTGGAAACATGGAGGGGGCTACCTTAAACCTCCACCATTTAGCTTTTTATGTTTTTTTCAAATTTGTGTCTTTGTTTAGGGTATAAGCAGAAAAATAGAGGTTAGGTCACAATGATCCTCTCAGCTCTTGGAAACAGTTTAAAGGAATGACATTTATTTTTTCCCCCTGCTTCTGTAGACCTGAGAAAATGGCAAACTATTGATACCTATAGAGCTCACTTTGTTTCTTTTTTCCCCCCAACCCATGGAGGGGCTATTGTTATTATGTACCCTCCTGGTGTTATCTATTTTAAAGGCAGTGAATTCAGTGACTTGAGTCCTCTCTGTTGCCTGATTAAGTGTTAGTTTTCTAAGATATTTGCTTTTTCTAAGTGATGGAGTGTGAGTCTGTGATTGTTTAGTCTGTGATCTACAGTATATGTACTTGCTTTAGGACATAGTAATCATTGATGATATAGTTTGTGGACATTTCAAGAAATTTGGTTCACATGGATAACTTTTTGAAAAGGGATAGCAAGACAAAGGACCTAACAGTTATTCAGCTATGATTTCAGGAACTGTGTCAGCAGTTTATATAAATTAACTGTAATAATTTTCTAGAGGACTAAAACATCTTCATTTCAGCCTTAAAAATACCCTCAGAAGTAACTGTTATAGATGGTATAAGACTGAACCTGTTATTACAACCCTTCATTGGGGGATGATTACAGTAGTATCTGTGACAGCTTTTTGGTGACTGAAATGAACTGTACCTCCCCAAATTAAAATCTAATCAACAAATATTTATTCAGCAACTGCTACACACCAGGAATTGTTTTCATATGGGGACTACGTCAGTGAACAAAAGAAACAAAAATCTCTGCTCTACGGAAGCTTTATTATAGTGAGGGGGATAGACAATAAATCATCGTCATTGAATTATTCACTCTTACAACATCAATGACTCCTGTTTCAACATTGATATCTGCATTGCCAGTTCAAAACATACTGTCCTTTTTGTCATGGCATGGATGGTGATGCAGCCTGTGTGAGGTTGGGTTAAACAGGTAGGTAAGACATTGACTATTGTGCTAAGGCTACTTTGTTATCATACATCTTAGTCACTGTGTCTGATCTTATAAGGTTTGGGGATCTATGTATTTTCTCAGGTGTTCATTCTCAGATTCTTAATTTGATATTTTATCATTTATATATAAGATTGTGTTGTATATTAGTACTTTTATATGTTTGGACATGTATTTTGTTAGTTTTAGTATTTTTTTTGGTGGAAGAATTGATTGTATTTCTATAAAATCTTATTTTTTTGTAGGTTAATTATTCTAGGTCACTGTTTGTCAACCTGAATTCAGGACCCTACTTTGTTACTAAGAATTCCCAGGATGCTGTGGAGATCTCCAAACAGCTGTTTGTGGGTGGTGGTGATGGTAGAGGCAAACAGTGGGTTGTGTGGCTAGGATGAGGTCACCCCTTTCACCTTCTGGCCCTGTTTCTTTCCGGACCTTAATACCTACTTTGGTACTTAAAGCAGTTCAAGCTATTTGCTGTGCTCTGAATAGCTGTTTAGTAGTAGCACCTATAAGATGATGTTAGATGTTTTTTGGATTAAGACTCACAGCAACAACAAAGAAGTTGTTTCAGTAGTTTGAAAAACATTGATACAGTTTTAAGTGTTCTGACCTACCTTAGGCAATTGTTTTAAGTATCTAGAAATTAATGTGAGAGGGAGAGAAACATTGATCAGTTGCCTCTCATGCCCCCAGCTGGAGACCTGGCCCGCAACTCAGGCGTGTGCCCTGATTGACAATGGAACCAGGGACCTTTTGGTTTGAAGGCTGGCATATAATCCACTGAGCCATATCGCAAAGGGCTAATTTTTGGAATCTGATGTGGATCCTCTCAGTTTCCTTTTTCTTGCCTCATTGCTTGTTATCTTGTTTCTTATAGCCTTGTTATATTATGTGTTATGTATATATAAGATAGTGACAGAATTGCCATATACCCTAGGGAAATGAGGGAATTTTAAAACCAATAGATAAGATAACGACACATTTCTGAGAGTCATATGAGAAAGTGTCTTTAGAGCATGGTTTTGAAAATTGTTTTCTTCGCCTGCCTTTTGTCTGTTTATCTGTTCTCACCTTTCATCACTGATGTTTTGTGTATCCCTGGATGAGCCCCTCTGCTATTTTGTATTATTAGACTTCTTAAAACTTATTGTATTCTATTCCTTTGGGAATTTGTCTGGCATTTTTGTCGTCAAATGAAGTGCATTTTTGATAGCAGATTCTCACAGTCATTTGTCTTAAGACATCACAGAACATCTCATTACCATATCTTGATTTTAGTGAAAAAGAATATAACTACAGAGTAGTTTTGAGATTTCAAATGTTTAAAATCGGCTTTATTGAGCTATGCTTTTCCTATAACATATACCAAATTTAAGTGTATAATGCGGTCTTGAATGTTTTATATAGTTGTGTATCCAGTACTATTGGAAACCTATCCATGTGCGATGTGATCTAGTGGCTCAATTCTGGTTCTGAATGCAGACAGGCACGCATGGAGTGCAGAGGACATCCGTGAGTAGGTCCCCGGTGGGGAATCAGGCATACATTGTACCTAGGCCACTTTGAGACTTGCCTTTGCTAAAAACTCCCTCACCCTGAATTGAGGAAACAAATGTTTACTGCATATCTTTAAAAGTAACTTCCTAAAATCTATGCTAAACCTCTCAAGTTTGGGTATAACCAGTTCAACCTCTTTTCCCTTTACATTTGCAAATGACCTTTATCTTGAAGAGATTAGCAACATTCTTTCTTTTGTTACGGTAACTACCCAAAACATACCTGTGCATAGTTAATGAGAACCATCCTGGATGTAATGTACCTAGAGTGTCAATAAAAGCCTGTCCAGGCCCGGTGTCTGGGCCCTCTCTGAGAGAGAGTGGCCACGCAGGCCAGCCCTCTCTTACTCTCTCTGGCCTCTCTCACCCTCTCCCTGGTCTTTTCTCTCTCTCTCTCTCACTCTCAGAGAGCGGCCACACAGGCCCTAGCACTGTCTCACTTAGAGAGTGCACATGCATCCCCTTTTCTCCACTGGATTCCTTTAGTCCTCGTGCATTTGTTCATCACTTGTCTGGGGATATAGGACAACCATTCCACAACGACACGCGGTCCTGCTGGACGGGACCGTGACACAGTACCACAATCAAGATACAGAACATTTTTCCATTATCCCCAAGAGTTTCCTTGCGTCTCTGCAGTCAGTCCTCTCTCTTTACCACTAGTTACTGGCAGCCACTAATCTGGTTTCCGTCACTACATTTTGTTTTTTCTAGAATTTCATATAGTTGAAATGTTATAATCTGTAGTCTTTTGTGATTTTTCATATAGTGTAGTGCTTTTGAGATTCATTTGTGTTTGCATTTCACTATTTGTCCCTTTTTATTGCTGAGTAACATTTTATTAGTTTACTTATCCATCAGATCGTGGACATTTGGATATTCTAAATCAAGCTGCTATGAACGAACATTCACATACACGTCTCCCCACAATCACTAACCTACTTTCTAACTCTGTGGATTTGCCTATCTGGTGCTGATTTTTTTTAAAAAATTGTGTTGTTTGTCTTAAGTTTTCAGAGTTCTTTATATGCTCTCTATATCAGTCCTTTATCGTGTGTTTTGTAAACATCTTTTTCTAGTGTTTGAAGAGTGAAAGTATTTTGATGAAATCCAGTTTTATCAGTTTATTTTGATAAAGCTTATCTTTTTTTCCTTTTTAGTAGATGCTTTTTATGTCCTGTTTAAGAAATTTTTGCCTAACTCAAGCTCACAAAGATTCTAAAAGAAAACCATTTTTTCTACTCACAACACTTTTGACATGAAATGTGTGGGTTTTCTACACCAGGCAATTCTTACACTACCTGGAGTTGGTGTAGATCTTACAGGTTAAGGGTTCAGTCCCACAAGACTGCCCTTCCCCAACTCCAGATGCCAGTTTCAAGTCCAGGCCTCAAGTACTTCTAACTGACCAGTTATAAATGGGAGGTTGCCACCACCCCTTCCTTGGGTTTGTTAATTTGCTAAAATGGCCCACAGACTCAGGAAAACACTTTATTTATTATACTACTGGATAATTATAAAGAATACAACACAGAAACACCCAAATGGAAGCGATGCATCAGACAAGGTACATGGTAAGGGATGTGGTGCTTCCAGGCCCTCTCTGGGCATGTCACTCTCCCAGCACCTTGACATACTCATTACCTTGGTAGCTGTCTGAACCCCATCGTTTAGGGTTCTTGTGGAGGTTCTGTTACATAGGCACAGTTGATGAATCATGACTAATGGTTATTGACTGGATCTCCAGTTCCTCTGAGGGGTGGGTTTAAAAGTTCCAACCCTCTAATGTGATTGGTTCCTCTGGCAACCAGCTCCCATCCATGGAAAAGTCATCTCTTTAGCATCGATTCAGGTATGATTGAAAGGGGCTCTTCTCATCCCTGTTGCTCAGAAAATTCTAAGGGTTTTAGGAATTTTATGCCAGAAATAGAGGTAGAAATGAAATATGTATTTCTTCTCTCCTATTTCTTCTAGAAGTTTATAGTTTTAGCTCTTTTTTTAAGGTCTGTGATCCATTTAGACTTAATTTTTGTGGTATAAGGTAAGAATCAAGATTCATTCATTTGCACATTGATACTTATTTTTCCAGCACCATTTGTTGAAAAGATTAGCCTTTCTCTATTGAATTGCCTTGACATCTTTGCTGAAAATCAGTAGACCACATGTGTTGATCTGTTTCTGGAGTCTGTATTTTGTTTTCATAGATTGTTATGTTTATTATTAAGCAAATAGCACACTGTCTTCATTACTATACTTGGGTAGTAAAGATTTCAATTAAATTTTTTTATATCTGAAAAATAATTTAGAGGAAATGCATTTAACTTTGAAACTTTATACACTGAAAGAAAAGTTATTTCAGTAATTGTTATCATCTTATATTTCTATTTTAGAGTTTACTTTTAAAAATTACTTTAAAGAACATAATCTTGATTCACTAACAATTTTAGGAATTAGAGCAGGCATTAATATTAATATTTCATAAATGAGGAAACTTTAAGATTTAAGAGAACGTTTGAGACCATACAATTGGTGTGATGAAATAAGAAGTAAAGTCTAAGTGTCATGTCTTCAAAAATCTAGTATGCTTTTCTACTGCACCACACTGTTTTCATCTGCTGCTGTTTTCTAAAGTTGAATATTGGAGAATGAGTGTTTTATGAAGAATTCAATCACTGAACTTCATTTAACATACAGAGCTATAAGAGAACCATGAATTCATGTTTTTGGTCACCAATATCACAAGACACATTAAAAAGTTAAAATGGGCTTTATTTTATATTTTTGGTGGTGTGTTTTACAACCAGAATAGGTATTCATGTTTTCATTTTAAATTTAGAAATGTAGGAAAAAGGTGACAAGATTTGTTAAATGAAAGCTGAAATAGTCTTTTTTAAAAATCTGTTTTTAGAATTGAGGATATTCTTTTCAAAATGAGAACAAGAATAATAAAACTTAACTGAGTGTGAGTCATCTGTCATCTGTATTCTCTTGTAATGCCAAACTTACTACCTTAAGTTTCTTCTCCCGAAACCCCAACAGTCTGAGAACAGTTAGGAGGTTCCTGCAGGACTAGTGACAGGTGGTGACAACTGGGGTTTGGTAGTCCTGGTGAAAGAAGTGGTAGCATTTGTAATATATTTTGAAGAGCCTGTGGATGTGCTGTTGGATGCGTAAAAGGGACAAAGAAAAGGAATGAACCACAGGTAACGACTGATTTTTTAGCTTGATCAATTTGGTGCTGTTATTTAGTTGGTGTGGGGAAGACTTATGAATTAGAAGTGCTACACATGGAGGAAGGGCAATTAGAAAGAAGCTATTACAGCCTTTTTTGAAGTTTTAGTTTAGTTTTTAAGTTTTTACCCAAGGATATATTTACTGTTTTAGGGAGAGAGGAAGCAGGTGCGGATGGGGGAGAGAGGGAGAGAGAACATTGATGTGAGAGGGAAACATTGATTAGCTGCCTTCCATATTTGCCCTGACTGGGAATCAAACTCGCAACCTTTTGCTTTGTGGTATGACACCCATCCAACTGAGCTATACAGGCTGGGGCTAAAGTTTTCTCTTTATAGAAAGTAAAACCATCATATCTCAGAGTTGGAAGGTAGAGACAAGGTGAAATTACTTATGATCCTACCTTCCTGAGCAGGCACTTCCAGTGTTTTGATGTGTGTGTTTACAGTGTTGTAGAGGGATTGGCAAACTTCCTTTAAGGGCAACGGTGAGAGCAGCATGAGCGCCACCATACACAGTCTACATGTAATAAATGAATGCACTTGTGTTTTCTTTCATCATTTGCAGGGTTTTTTCCCATCCTTCTTAGAGACCCTGAGATTCTGGGTATATCTGTACGAAACGTTTCAGGGTTTTGCTAATCAGGAGGAGTGATAGGTGAAACCCAGCAATAGTAAAATTATTTTCCAGGCCCTGACATGGTGGATAGTGTGGCTGGGAGGCTCTGGGAGGTGACATGTTTGGCTGGTTAGATCCATTAGCTACACATTAGTCCTTAGCTGCCTGACAGCATGCTTCTTAGTAAATACTATGTAGTGTGCACACAATTTATTCTAATGAAGAAAAATATAATAAAAGGTACTTTGGGGGTGAAGAATACAAAGAAGGAAAGTATTTAGAGTCATGTCTGTTGTATAAGTGTTTAGATTGACAGTGGAGAAATTTCGTAGGGAAGATTGTTGCAATTTTATTTCTTAGGACCAAACCCAGTCTAATGCTATAATAAGTGAAATGATTTAAATTCTTTTAAGTTTTGGCCTTTTTTTCATCTCTGAATTTTCTTACGGGGATATTGTTGATATATTTTGGTTTAGCTTTTCACCTGTCCTTAATTTGGTAAGAGTCATTGGATGCATTCCTAGCTTTAAATGTGTTGATCTTTATTGTCAGATGGTTGGAGGATTTCCCTTCTGCCATTTTTAGGGCAATGTATGTTTTGCTAATTTAAAATTATAATATATTACTTGTATAGGCTATAGATACACACAAAAGGATATCATAAATTTCTTTTCTAATGTTAATGGTATATTTAAGACTGGAATATCCTTCAGTAGTTGGTGAAGAAAATCAATTAAAAAATGATATTAGACAAAATTTATTTATATATTTTGTAATTATTTTTCACTGTAATTTCCTGCTTAATTGTTAATATTTTCATTGTTGACTTGTTGAACTTACATACTGTGGATACAAATCCTTTGTCAGCCATATATGCTATCAGTATTTTCCTCTATGTTTTGGCTTGCCTAGTTATTTTGTAAATGGTGCCTTTTGATAAGTAGGAATTTAAATTTTTTGATGAAGTCTAATTTATTGTTTGTTCCCTATGACTAGTGCTTTTCCTTGTAGGTCTTTGATCTACTTCAAATTAATTTCTATATATAGTATGAGATAAGGTTTAAAGTTTATTTTTTTCACTTATGAATAAGAAATAGCACTGTTTTTTAAAGACAGCTTTACTTAATTACATTTCAAATATTACATTATAAAATAATTATGTCTCTAAGTGGTTACATGGTTAGCTAGCTCATTGATTATTAAAACTGGGCTTCTGAGGTCAGAATTGTAGGTTCATTTCTTCAGGATCCAGTTAAGTTGGCCTTGTTTTGTGGCCATAGAATATATTCCCAACCTGCTTTAGCCATTTGTTTGACTTGTACTTTTTTTCTGAAGTAAGAGGGTGTAGGATAACTCCATTGTGCTGTCAGATGAAACATTAGAGCAAATGTTCTACATGATAATTCACTAATTTAATTTTGTGCAAAAGACGGTACATTATTACATTTTTAAAGGACATAGTATTTGTAGTAATATAATGTTTAATGTGGCATACTCAGTTTTTATGCCATTCTGAAACAAGCAGAAATACATCAATTCTAGTAAACATTAGGAAATAATTTTCCTGAATTTTGTGTAAAGTAAGAAAATGTAGAAATGACATTATGAAGTTCATTTGTTAGGTTTTGTGAGTAAATGATGATAGTTATGAAAATATAAAACAGCAGAATTCTGAGTGTGGGTCTACATATACTTGCGACAACATACAGACATTTACATACCCAGTCATTGACTTACATTCTGAGATGGAAGTATGAAACATGAGCTATCTTTTAAGAGGCTGAATTTGAATTACATTACTCTGGTAGCATTTATATTACCTGGTAGCATTTGTGCCAGCCTTTGGTTGATCATTATTTTGTTTATTATGTTTGTTTCAAGGTGACTCATTTTTTTAAGGAGCTTTATTGCAACATTGCATATTTATTACAGGAAGTCTGGATGGAAATGGAGCATTGGAAATTTTTTTCCTCCAATCTTTATTGCACCAAGTGTTATTAAAGTTAACTTTTTTCAATAACTGAATTCTCTGTAGGACCTAGTATTTCATTAACCAAATGTTATGGGATCAGTTATTCGTTTTTTATGGTAGACAAATGTGTCTTTGATGATTGTTTAAGTATAGATTATGCTTTATATCATGCTTTGATTTTGTTTAGATGAAATTTTTTTGTTTTAAGTTGAGTATTATAATTGAGAATTTTGGAATTAGAGTTTTGGGATTGAATCTTACAAAATTTACTACCTTTGGAACCCTGGGCAAATTACTTCTCTGAGCCTTAGTTTTCTCATAAATGAATTTGTATAAAAATAGTTATCTTGCAAGATTCAGAATTAAAAGAACATATAAAAATACCTAACACTTAATGTGGGCTTAATTCAGTGTAGTGTTATGATAGTCACCACCTGCTGACACTAGTTTATACTAAACATGGAGGTTAGGGATGCCAGTCATTCACGTCCCTCCTCTTTCCAGGTTCTAACAGATAAAAAATGGACAGAGTGTAAGGCAGAGATGCCCCCATCTCTTCCTAAAATACAAGCTCTCTGGTAATACTGGAATTTGAAACTACAACCTGGATTTATAGTCAAGTTGGGATTTGGCTGCTGTCCTTACAAATCCTTCCCTATGCGGAGAGTTCAATCTGTCATGCCTCTCTGAATACACTTAACCTGGCAGCTAGCTGGAAGATGCTTTACACACCTTGTTAACGGCCCAAGGGAGAGCATGAGGAAGACTAAGTTTGAGAAACAGAACGATGGCCTTGATTTCTATGCAGTAACCTCATTTCTTTTTATCAAAAATGAAATCTAAAGAAAGCTTTGGACTCTAACCCATCAAATTAGTAGCTCTTTCTCTTCCTTCCCAGGATGAAGCACAAGTTTGTGGCACAGAGAGAAACTGGAAGTTTTCTATAATACTTGATATATTAACCACCCTTGCCTGCTGCACCCCCCATCCCTGTAGGAAAAAAAAGGGAAAGCCCATTCATTATCTTCACAATGCGATATTAGTATAAGAGTACCTTCCTACTTTGAACAAATAAATTTTACTTATTTATGTATAGTGTTTTTGTAGGCTATAGAATAAATACATACAAGAACTATGCAAAAATGAAAAGCAGCCACCCTAGAAGAATGTAAGGAAATGTTGGCCTAAGGAAGTAAATTGTGTCTTTTTAGTTACTAATAGAAAATTATAGATAAACATAGGCAAAAAAATAAAAAGTTATCTATTGCAGACACGTGATAAAATAGTTGTTTGCAAAGATACATTTAGGACATCTACTTAACCAAATAATGTTTTGTTTTGTTTTTTTAAGATTTTATTTATTTATTTTTAGAGAAGGGAAGGGAGGAAAGAGAGGAAGAGAAACTGTGTGGTTGCCTCTCACATGCCCCCCACCGGGAACCCTGCCACAACCTGGGCATGTGCCCTAACTGGGAATCAAACCAGCAACCCTTTTGTTCCCAGGCCAGCACCCAATCCACTGAGCCACACCAGCCAGGGCCCAAATAGTGTTTTTTTAAATGAAAATTTCCATTAGTAAATCAAAAACAGTAGTCTTTAGAAAGAAAGGAAGGTAAGCAGTGTAAATGCAACATAAATTGTAAATCTTCTAAATAAATTAGTAATTTCAAATAAGAAATATAGTAAATATTTTATCTTCAAAAAGAAAAATTTGAAAGTAATCGTTTTCTGGTACTTCAGAAGAAACTGTGAGCATGTTACAGAATAGTGAAAAATTGTCAGTTAAGGCATTAAGTGTATAAGATCTTTGACCTGTTGACAAGGATCACAGTTATAGAAATAATTTAAAAGGTATCAACTCCCCCACACCCACTCCTCTAGCCAGGATTTATAAGATAGACCTAGAGGAATAATATGTGTGCTTATAATGTAAATGTACCCTCGAATGTACTTGTAAGATAGTGGTTAAGAATCTGGGCTTTTGTGAGTCGCGTTGCCTAGGTGTGAATCCTGGCTCTCACAATTACTAGTTTATGTCTTCAGGCGAATTATTTCATCCTTCTGTGCCTCATTTTTACATTGGGAACAATACAGGTCTCTAGTTCATAGTGTTGTTGTGTGGATATAATTAGGTTATTAGTGACTGCAATAGAACTATAAAGACCAGTTTGCTACTGGGTAGGTGGTAAATGGAAACTGAAGATGCGAAAACACCACCTGTAGCTTACTCCTAACAGAGCCTTCTTGTGGAGGTGAGAGAAGGGAATCTGACTTAAAATTGAGCATGCATTTTTTTTAATTGGTAGAGATGTGGATGTGTGTGTGTGTGCGCATGCTGTTGACATAACGTTGCGGGGAATGTGTATGGTGGGTGTTGGTAGTAGGGGATGTGCTGCAGAGCACTGGGGGAAGGATTCGTACTTAACCCAGCTGTTCCACTGACTTTGGAGAAAAGGAGGTAAGGATACTAATTTTGGGGGGGGGCAGTATTTCTACCTGAAGTCTGCTATTTTCTCCTTTTAAGAGGAGTTGAGGACACATTCTGAGAGTAAGTGTGAGATAGAAAGTGGTAGAGTTGAAAGCTGGAAGAGAGATGTGACGGTTTGAAATAGTTACTGAGGGTAATGGCAGTGGGAATTTACTCGGGAAATATACAGAGACTTAGATGAGTTTGATAGCCATGGATTTTGTAGTGGCCTCGGTGGTGGCCCCCAACTCTCTCTGCAGTGCCCTGGCATTAGAGGGACAAGACTTGAGAAGGAAGGATAATGGTATGAGAAAAATCAGGAATAGTTGAAGGATTTATCTTGGGGGCCTAGGCTGGATAGGGAAAGAATTGAAGCCAAGGCTGAAATTGAAAGGTAGGGAGAAAATGGAGGCGCATACTGTCAGTAGTTTCCATTAGGTAAAGAACAAAGTGTGATGGGGAGAAGTGAAAGGATAAGAATTGGTGGTTATAGGCCAAAGTAAAGGATTTTAAGGCTTCAGATGAGCATTCTTGGTGATTGAGTCTAGAGCGGTCATAGAGGTGGATTATTGGATTGTGCATTGAGGTAGAGACCGCTGTGGTGGACCGTCTCCTTAGTGAGGTAGTAAGACAGGCTTTTCTGTGCGTGGAGGGTTGACTGGGAAGTTGGCTGATCGTAATGATAAGGGTTGGGTGGAGCCTGATGACAGGTAAAGAAGAAAGGTTGTCACAGGAGACTTGGAGTAATCACGGGGATGCCACGGTAGGGAAGATAAGAACATGCTGGTATCTCCTGTTCTGTTGAACAGAGGTGTGTGGAGAAAGATGGACAGCGAGGTTCTGTGAAGTATCCAGAGGAGCATCTGTGTGTAAAAGAAGAATTGCAGAGGGCCCAGTGGAAACACTGGAAAGGAAAGTAACCTATTAGGAGACAGGGTGGGTTGAAAAGAGAAGGGACCAAGCTTCACAGAGATTCAGGGTCTGTCATTTACTCGTCAGATGGTGAGTGCCTTCCTGTGGAGGGGGACCATTCACTACGAGGCGGTGACAAGTGTTCGTGGAACATCGTTGGTGCCGGTCTCAACCCATTTTGATATGGTCTCCATCTTCAATGAGATGCCCCATTTTCATATGGCCTCCATCTTCAATGAGATGGGCAACGGCTGGGTAAATAAAATTGCCAAGATATAAAACAAATATCAGTACTGTGTAGAAATGAGTAAGGAAGTAAGAATTTTAGAGGTAATTAATTATGGCCTTTGCTATTCAGATGGCTGCAGACAACAGTCTTTTGTGAATTCAGTGTAAATACATATATAAATGTTAATTTGTGGTTGCAAAGCAAATTTAACTCATTCAACAAAAATCTGTTGATTATTTGCTGGTCATTGGGATCAAAAGCTCTCTCTCTAGCCCTGGCTAGTGTGGCTTGGTGGACTGGGTGCCTCTGGAACGAAAGGTTGCAAGTTCGGTTCTGGTCAGGGCACACGCCTGGGTTGCAGGCTAGGTTCCCGCTCGGGGTCCTGTGGGAGACAGCCTGTCTGATTTCCCTCACGTGACACTGTTTCTTTCCCTCCCTTTGTTTCTCCCTCCAAAAATCAATCGATCGATTGGTCAGTCAGTCTTTCAGAAAACTAGCTCTAGTTGAAAAGTTTCAGAAATTGTGTCACTAATTCAGGCTCAGATTTTCTCTGTAGAAACAATAATCTTCAAGTTCAGCACTTTGGCTCTAAACATCATAACAAATCTAAATTCAGACCTAAAGGAATGTTTTAAATCTTTTTTGGCATTTTAAGAGTTTTTGCAGACACTCATATGATAATATTGGCATATCTTTGTTAGAATTTCTGGTGGGAGAAAATAATACATAAAGCAAATGACTGAAATTTCCAGTGCTTTGCAAGGGAGTGTAGGGGAAACAGGCAGGAAATGAGGACCCTCCCACAAACCCACAGCCTAGTTTCAGGTCTTTACCACCTCCCCCGTTTGTGGATTGCCTGCTCTTTTGTCCTAGGGGTAACACAGACGGGTGGAATGAATTGCGCCTTCTAATCGCTGACTGCAGCACCAGCATGGCAGTGGTATATAGTATCATACGTGCCAAAGTTTCCGAGCTTAGAAGATGAAGTCTTTGGGTTTATGACTTAAAGTTTGAAGTCCATATAATTTCTTTTAAGTGGAGGATACCTGTATTCTAATTTCCATCAATAGAGTTGAATTTCTGAAGATTCTATGGAGTGTTAATTTTCACAGTTTTTTTGCCTGCATGCTAGGTTGGAATCATAACTGAAAGCATTCCCTCAAAATCTAGCTATTTAATTAAATGAATATATAGTAATAATTAACATTTATTGAGCACCACTATGTATCAGGTTCTGTTTCAAGTATTCAACATGTATTGACTCAGTCCTCACACAGTGTTTATAAAGGAGTTAGTAGTATCCCCATTTTACAGATGAGGAAACTAAGGCCTGGGGTAAAAGTAACTTGTGCAAGGTCACACAGCGAGGCTTAGTATGTGTCAGTTTTTAACT
>VMDR010025178.1:0-14628 GCA_007922815.1 Macrotus californicus | reverse complement strand
CAGCAAAGAACTCGTTAAAAACATTTTTTCAATTACAGTTGACATTCAATATTTTGCTAGTTTCAGGTGTACAGCATAGTGATTATACATTTATATACCTAACAAAGTATTGTCGAGTATATGTCTAGTACCCATCTGACACCATACATAGTTATTACGATATTATTGACTATATTCTCTGTGCTGTAGTTCACGTGCCTGTGACTATTTTGAAACTGCCAACGAAGAGATTAAGAACCCTTCACTTTTTTCTCCCAGCCCTGCAGCCATTTTCAATCTGCCACAATCCCAACAGAAGTCCTGACAGATAAAAAGAACCGGTTACTATCATCTCTCTTTTACAAATCAGGAAAGTGAGGTACAAAGAGGTACATTGGTGTAGAAATGGCCCATAGTCCAGCACCAGTACTATCACCTGAGTGGTGGTTAGAATTTCAGATTCTCAATCCCACCCTAGGCCTACTAAATTTGCGCAGAAAGAATATCTAAGTAATAAAGGTATTATATTAATAGATGCCACTGGTATTATTTTATAGTAATGCACATGTCATACCTTGGAGCAGACCCCAAGAATCTGGGTTTTAATAAATTCTCCAGGTGATGCTTATGTACCAGAGAGTTGGAAAAGCAGTGGCAACAGAACAAAAGGATTCAAAGTGAGTTGGACCATATTCACACCCCAGTTTTGTCACTTGCTAACTGGGTGACCCTAAATAGACTTATCCCTTCGGAACTTCAGTTTTTCTTATCAGAAAAACAAAATGCTAATAATATCTGCTTTGTCTACTCCAGCAGCCTGTTATGAATATGAAAAGGAAATGTTGCATGGAAAAGCAGGCAGTAAAATAATGATGAATATGGTAACGTTGTCCAAGAGCACAGAATTTATTAGTGATAGAATCAAGTCTAAAACAGCTGGGTTCCTGGTCTTAAACCTGTTCAGTGACAAACACTAACTGGGCCAGGAGCTTTTCAGCCTTTTCCAGATCTTCAGAACTATGGCAAACAGCAGTACTGATTCCAAAGAGCAGGCAAACTGAGTGTGATGAGTGCTCTCAATGGATCAAAGGGCCCCTTCTCTCTCCTCTCTCCTTCTTCAGTGGAAAAGGACCCCCACCCATTCCCTAAACAAGCTCACACAAGGCCATCACAGCAGAGCCTGGCCAGCTTCCTTCCTTTCCATGGGAAAGCATCACTGAGTGGGAAGTGTTCAGGATGAGTGAGTGTTACTGGGGAGTGGGAGGTAGAGTGACAATCCTGGCCTAGATGGTGTTTTTCAGATTTGATGCCTGTCAGTGGAATGGCATCTACAGCCTGCTGAAGCTTTTGGAGAATCAGAATTTGAGAGCTGGTGGGTGAGAAATTGTGATCTCTCCCTGATTATTCACCTCCTCCAACCTATATTTTTAATTCACCCACTCTTAATTCTAATCTTCCCTCCAAGTAATTTTCTAAAACTCAAGAAGCCAATTGCTGTTTTATTAGCTTTCTCAATCTTCCTCAAACTCGGTCTAATGTAGACAGGAGGTAGTAAATTCTAGATAGCACCCTTTTTCTGCTTAACCACAAAACCAATTTTCCAACCAAGTTGACAGAAAAAAAAAAAGTTGCATCAAGGCATTCAAAAAACGATAGTTCAACCTATAAAAACAGATAGCGCAAACTTCCTGGCTCCAAAGCCCAGCTTCATCCTTTACTGACCATGGACACTCTGTTCCTAATTTCCTCTTCCTTGAAATGAGAATAATGATTCTAACATGGAAGTATTATAAGGGCTACATGAGTTAATACATGGAAAGCCTTTAGGACAGTACCTGGCACCTGCAACTACATGGAGCCCAGTACATTTGGCCACAACATATGGAATTACCACAACTGTCTATCTGGCCTCCTGCCCTTAGTCTTTCTTTGCCTCTAATCCTAATCCATCCTCCCATGATTAGTATTTCTCAATCACCATTAAGTCCCCTTTCTTCTACCTGAAAAATATATTACCTCTTGCACAAGCTCTAAACTTCTTAGCTTGGTATTTAAGACACTTCCTATTATTTCCCTCCAACTCTATTCAACCATATTGCCCAATACCTCTCTCTAGAACAAGGTTTCTTACCCTCCGCACTACAGACATTTTGGGTTGCATAATTCTTTCTTGTGGGAGGTTGTCCTGTCCATTCCAGGATGTTTAACAGCATCTCCATCCCCTAGTCCCTAGATGCCAGTAGCAACCCTTCTGTTGTGACAACCAAAAATGTCTCCAGATATGACCAAATGTCCCCTTGGAGAAAAATTCTCCCCTATTTGAGAACCACTGCTCTACAAGGACGCCTTCTCCTGCTATACTTTCCCTACTATTTTTCAAACATCCCTGGACCATATTACTTTTTCTTCTTTTACTTTAAGAATACTAATTTTTATTGTGGTTAAAATATATGTAAAATTTGTCATTTTAAGTGGTCAGGTTGGTGTCGTTGCTGTGAAGCCATCACCACTGTCCACCTCCTTGCAAACCAAAGCTCTGTGCTCACCAAAACAATAGCTCCCCATTTTTTCCTCCCCCAGCCCCCGAGGAAAAAAAAAATTCTACTTTCTGATTTTGTGAATTTGACTATTTTAGGTACCTCACAGAAGTGGAATCGTGGAATCTTTGTCCTGTGTGTCTAGTTTATTTCACATAGGATAATGCCTTTAGGGTTTATGGATGTTGTAACATGTGCCAGAATGTTCTTCCTTTGTACGACTGAATAATACCCCATTGTATGTGTACGCCACATGTTGTTTATTCATCCATCTGACAATGGGCATCTACATCGTTTCTACCTTTTAGCTAGTGTGAGTGATGTTGCTATGAACATGGTGTACAAAGTCCCTGCTCTCAGTTATTTTGGGTATATAGTCAGAAGAGAAATTCCTAGGTCATGTGGTAATTCCACGTTGAGTTTCATGGGAAAGCATCATACCATTTTCCACAGAGGCTGCACCATTTCACATTTCCACCAGCAATGCACAGGGTTAGAGTTTCTCCATACCCTCACAACACTTGTGATTTTTCTGTTTTTGTCTTTTTTTTTAGCAATGCAAAACAAGGATGGAATTATCTTCTGGAGGGCAGGCCCCATGTAGTACAGGCTTTCCCTGTTAGGTGAGTGTTCTAGGAGCCCACGTGCATCAGTGTATCAGCTGGCCCTGTTGTGAGAGGCTGCATTTGGCTTCAGTGAAGTTTTTTTAAGACTGTTTCAACACATTTGCCCATTTCATGATGGCTGATTTACAAGCGCACCTGCCCACACCACACTGACTATTCAGCAGTTTTTGACCAAAGACCACATGACCTCAGTGCCCTACACCCCCAGTCACCTGATCTTGCCCCACGTGACATTTTTTGTTTGTTTCCCCAGATGAAAAAAGTCCTCAAAGGGAAAGAGTTTGCTTATGCAGAAGAGGGAAAATTAAAAATGGCAGAAGCACTAAAAGGCATTAAAATTGATGAGTTCAAACACTGTTTTGAGCAGGGGAAAAATGTCTCTATAGGTGTATTGCATCAAATGGAGAGGACCTAGAAGCTGACTGAAGTTTAAACATGTAAAATACACAATTTTTATAAATAAATTCCAGGGTTTTTGGGTCTCCCCTTGTAGACATTCTAATGGTGTGAAGTGGTATCACATTGTGGTTTTGTCTTGCATTTCCCCAGTGATTAGTGATGTTTAGCATTTTTTCATTTGCTCATTGGTCAGTTGTATGTCTTCTTTGGAGAAATGTCTATTCAAGTTCCTTGTTCATTTTGAATGAATTTGCTTTTTTGTTTTTTTTTGTGCAATTGTAGGAGTTCTTTATTCTAGATATTAATCCCTTTTCAGATATATGATTGGCAAATATTTTGTTCCACTCTATTGGTTGCCTTTTCATTCTATTGATAGTGTCCTTTCATGCACAGAAGTTCAAGTAAAAAACTTCAGTGCCATAAAGTCTTTGAGAGAGGTATCCCCAAACAAACATAAACCTACAATATATAACTTAGTACTATCCACATAAATGTGTGTTAGTTTTCTATTACTGCTGTAACAAATTACAAAAAAAAAACTGAGTGGCTTAAGATAATGCATATTTGTTGTCTTATAGTTATGTAGGTCAAAGTTCTGAAATGGATCTTAAGGGCTAATGTAGGGCTAATGAAAATGGATCTCAAGGTGTCAGTAAGGTAATCCCTCCTGAAGGATCTAGAGGAGAGTATGTTCCCTTATGTTTTCTAGCTCCTGGAGGCCAGCCGGAGTCCTCAGCTCACTTCCATAACCTTCCATTCTCAAAGTTAGCAGCACCGTGTTGCCCTCTGACCATTCTTCCGTAGCCACAGCTCCTTCTGACTTTCATCTCAGTCAAGAAATGTTCTTTTAAGGATTTACTTAATTAGGTTGGGCCCACTCAGCTAGTCCAGGATATGTGCTCCATCTCAAGATCCTTTACCTGACCACATCTTCAAAGTTCCTTTTGCCATGTAAGGTAACATTCACAGCTTCCGGAAGTGAGAGATCGTTGGGGACCTGTTACTCTGCCTACCACATAAAGTTAAAAAGTGTGAAACATAAGTATACCTAACCTGGATTTGATATTGTTATATGACTTTCTGAACACATTTTCTCCCTCTCTTTGTCCTCTGGACTTCGGTTGCTAACTGAATTTCTATAGACTCTATGACTATCGCTTTACTGACATATTCCATGAATTCACACTTTTCTGGTTTAGAATCATCGATATCAGAAACAGATGGGATGGAATATTTCAAAGTTTTCTCATAACTTCAGCAAAGTTAGATAAAACTAGCAAACTTGAAATGCTACCTCTATATTAAGCATTAGTATTAGTGTGTATACTATATGTATATTAAGTACACATATTAGTAAGTGCACTAATTACTTATATACTTCTGAAAGTATGAAATAGTTTTTCAGCCAAAAGTGGGCAATGGGTTTCTTTCTTAAGTTCTAGTGCCCTGGAGATGCCTGATCCTTCTGGTGGAGACAGGGCCATCACATATAATCATGTAGTTTGTTTTCAGCATTAGGTACCCCAAAACCACCTTGTGCCTCATCCCCAAACAATGATTCCTGGACTATGTCCATCTAGAAGAAGTGGCACTTTTTTTCTAATTTACAAATGTGTGTCGTGTGAGCTAGTGGGAGCCTACACTGGAGGGTGTTCAGGAGGGGAGTGTGCAGCCTTGGCAGCTGCTTACTGGGTCACAGTTAGCAATACTTGGGACAGTGAAAGAAGCTACACATACACTATTCTAAGTATTCAGTTCACTGCTGGGGCATATGGAACAGTCAACGGGAATATATCACAGCCATCCCCAGATGTATAGCTGAAACACTCTGTACAGACAGGATGTGGCCAGGGCAGAATCAAGCTCGGACAGTCTGTCCATACACAGACATCGATTTGTCATGGCCTCCATTTAGCTTCCATCCTGCCATTCTCTATTCATTTTCAGCCAGGTCTACCATGAACTGTCCATTTTGACTCAAATTTTCCCCTGCTAGTCAATATACACAGAGCATCATATAGAGCTACTTTCTGAAAAAGATATAAAAATATCAGCTTATGCCTAAATACATCTCCAAAGTGACAAGGGGCTCTGCCAAAGTAAACCCTACTTAAATAGAACCAATTATTTTTAGCATCTCATCTTATTTAATATCAAAATATTTTTTACTAATTTGACATCAGGAAGTTTGGTACTACATTCTACTCATCAAGTCATAAGATATAGGTTAAAAAAGGATTTATTGATATTGCAATATATAATAAAATATTATTATGTTTCCAGATGTTATGACCACCCTATAGACATATAGGAAGAGGGGGAGAGGAAGAGGGAGGGGAGAGAGAGAGAGAGACAGAGAAAACAGAAAGAGTCAGAGAGAAAGATACATTAGAAATCACCCAGCACAACCTCAAATATACAAAGATAAAACTTACTTAAATAACCAGTATCACTCCAATAAATTCAATAAAAATGATAAAATTCATCATAATCAAAAAATTCTCTGAGATGCTTTTTGCCAAGAGCCCACAATTTATTCCCATGCAAAACTGCCCTATTCAAACACTGACAAACAATATCTAAGAATCCCTAGTAGAGATAATGCTATACCATTGGCTTGTCATTCATTTTAAAGACTTTTTGTTGTGGAATAGGAAAGATATGATAGAAATGATTATAGTTCTGTAGAAATATAGATTTCAGTAAAATCACACACTTTTCTACAAATCCATACACTTAATGTCTGTTTCTTTTAGAAAATCAAATACAAATAAAGTTATTGGAAAGAAATGCATTAAAATTCATTTTTAAAATCTTTCTCTTCTTTTGCAAGGAAAGGAAATGCATCTTGGAAGGAAATGTCATCCTTTACAGAGGCACTGAAGTGAAGGCTTATCCTACAACTGTAGGATTTTGAGTAAAAGCACACCCTAACTCAATATTTAGTGGGCAAATAAACCCTCATGTCACAACGCGACCACAGCTTACCTGGTTGGGCTTTCCGGTCTCCTGTCCAGCCTCTCCTCACTCCTGCAGCCATACACCCGAACACACTAAATTTCCCCCTTCCCTGAGTTCTCCGACCTCCAACCATTTGGAACTTTCTTGCCCATTTATCTGCCTTTAAAAAAAATCATTCCTGTTCATCAATTAAAACCCAGCTGAAAGGAAACTCTTATTAGTTTCCCTGGCCTCCCTTACCCCACCCCCCTTACTATGACTGCAGAATGATTAACTTCACATTTGTGTTTCCAAAGCACTTATATTACACGTGTATCATCATCACGGTGCATTAGTATTTGTGTACATGTACATATTTCACTTACCTCTAGACAGAGCTTGAAGACTGGGTTTGTTCCTCATTTCTCCAGTATTCAGAGGCTAGCACATTATATGGCATACATAGTGAATGGAATTGAATAGAAGAAACCCATAATAGGTGAACTTTCTTTTCCTTGAGATGATATTCATTCCAGAGAATGTAGAAATATCTTTACAAGACCAGTAATGAGCTTAATGGTACTTAATATCAATTATGTTCAATCTTCAATTTTAGAAATAGCTTCAGATTTAAAGGGTTTTTTTTTTCACCAATGGCAGTTAAACAAAGATATTAAAGGAAATTTTATTGCAGCAATTGCTCAAGTTGAAACAGGTTTGAGAACAAATCCAATTTTAATAAATGCCATTTACTTCTATTTACCTATAAGATGTTCAAAATGGAACACTTTGGGGCAGAATTATGAAAGTCTCCATCTTCAACTGTAAATTGTGAGGAAGTCTTTTTTACAGCTTTTCAAACATTGTATTGTAGTTAGTTATTCAGAGTTCAAATTATCTCAGATTGTTCCGCCACCATAGATTTATAACTATACCATTTATTCAAATGAACTATCCTCTATGGAACACTCTGCTTCCAATGGATTGGCTACAGACTTTCCCAAGATGGAACAAGTTGGGACAATTTCTCTGGGCTCTGCTCTGTGCAGTTCTATGTTCCCACAGTGATGGGCAGCAAATTAGGGCACCAGTTGAGGAGCAAGGCTGTATCTAGCCCAACTGGGTCATTTTAAGGCCTGAAGCTGGCAAAAACCTTTAAAATAATAATGCCCAGTTAATGAAGCTGTGAGGAACCTAACATTCCCGTAGTATTTTGATGAGCTTTGGCCAGCAGTATAAAATGATAAAACTAGTCTGAAAAGCCAATTCAAGAATATATATACCGAGAGATTTTAAATCTTCAGATTTTTTCTGTTTTCTCCCTAAAACTCTTCCATAAAGACTTGAATGATGCTTGTAGCTGATCTCTGCCTCCTTGCTGTGTGTAACCAACACTTGGACTTCTGTGCCACTTGCTTTCCAAAGAGCAAGTTCCTCCCCCATTCACCCACAGGGTCCTGAAGCAGGGCCTGTTATTTATGTGGCTAGCATGACCACTTTTCCTCTCCAGGCGGTCTTCCCCCACTGGAATGGTTACATGAGCACATTTTGTCATGATTTGAATATTTTGATCATTTCTTCTTGTACTTTTAGAATAATGTATTCTGTTTTGTATCATCTGTAGCACTAAACTTATAGGTTTGCTTTCAGAGTAAATCCAATTGAGTTGTTCAGCTGATGGCATTTGGGAGAAAAGAAAAGAACCTGGCAGTTGGCCCTCTTTTTGTTGTTGTTGTTGTTCCAGTACAGTTGTCTCCATTTTCCCCCACCACTCCCCCCACCCCACCCTCAACCCTACCCGCCTTTGACTTTGTCCATGGGTCCTTTACACATGTTCCTTGATGACCCTTCCCCTTCTTTCCCCCGTTATCCCCCTCCTCCCTCCCCTCTGGTCACTGTCAGTTTGTTCTTCATTTCAATGTCTCTGGTTATATTTTGCTTGCTTGTTTGTTTCTATAAGCTGAACACTTTAAAACTATTATTCAGCATATAGAAACTTTTATAGAACTTTTAAAGAAAAAAAAGCAGAGCATCTGGGATGGGAGGTGTCAAGAGGTCCCTAATATCACTTAGGTCCCATCTTCTTCCCCTGCTCCTGGGCCTCACCTGAACAACAGTATGAAAAACACGGTTTTATTGTCTGTCTTCTAATTTGTAGGTTGATTGAAAATTCAAATGTCTTGTTTGGGGTTTCCTATATTTAAGTACAAAGAACTTCCATTTCCAATAGCACTTCTTATATACAGACCAAGAATAATGCATAAATGAACATGTGATATATAAGTATATGTTTCTTTTATTTTTCATTATTTGAGTTCTATTTCTCTTTCTGCATAGCTTGACTTTCTCCAGTAGCTTAGTCCTTCTGAGATATTCATTCCCCTTGTCAGGTAATGGGAAAAAGAGAGCAGAGCAGGAGAAAGGTATCTGTGGCCAGAAGGCTAGCATAGAAGCCCTGGCTTCACCTTTACCACCAGGTGACCTTTACTGAGCATCCACCTCCTCTTGTAGTAATGAAACTAGCAATATCCACATCACAGAGTTCATCTTTGCATCTGATTAAATTAAAGCACATAGAAATTCTTCAATAGAAGTACGTTTCTGCTATCCACAATGATCATAGGGTTGGAAATTTTTGCAGAAGGTATGAAAGACATGAGACTGTCCCTAAGAACCATTGATTTTGTGATTCTCTATCTTTTAGAAGTAAGAGGCCTAGCATTATATCTCCCCTGGTATCCTGGGGAGGCTGGCTTTCCTGAGAACCCAGCGCTATACAGGATCCCCAAACCTGCATACCAAATACACTGCCCAAGATTCCAGAACTCAGATTGTTAACTGACATTGTGAACATCCCATTATCCTTAGGACAATCACCCACCGTCAAATCTCCTTCTTCTTTTACACACATATACTCACGGGAGCTTGTTTATCCTTTACCTCAGGGAAACCCAACCTCTGAGGCAAACCTGTACGGGTCCAGGCCTGTTAGGAACCAGGCTGCACAGCAGGAGGTGAGCTTGAATGTAATGTGCTTGAATCATCCTGAAATCATCTCACTCTGGTCCATTGAAAAATAGTCTTCCATGAAACCTGTCCCTGGTGCCATAAAGGTTGGGGACAACTGCTTTACCTCATCTGTTGAGGGTATACTTATGTTGCCTAAGTTAATAAACAATCCATCTACTTCTTTAAAAAGGTAGTTCACTTTACACCTAACTGTAGTTCTCTTGTTATGTTTATCTTCAGATCAACCTTTCTCATCATCATATCACCTACTCAAAAAGCCATTCATTTCCTCTTATTTCAATTCCAACTCTAATGCCCTCCTTTGATCCCCTGGCATTACTCAAAACTATCCAAAAGTATTTCCTACCACCCCTGGTGGGTTCCTGCTATTCAAGTCATCACCCCCCAACATGGCAGCCTTTTTGGATTGACCTCTCTACTTCTACTCACTCCCTAAAATCACATACTCTCTCAAGTCATAAGGCCCTGAGCTTTCTATTACCCAAGCTCTGCTAGACCTTTCCTAAAACTTCCTACAATTGCTGACAACAATAGTACATATTAATTCTTAATTGACTACTGCCTTATCTTTATTGTTTATTTGTTGGTTTGTTTGTTGTTTACTGTCTTATATCTGCCTTATCTCTCCAGCTACATGATAAACTCTTCAAGACAGGAATAATACATGTCTGTGTCTCTCCTCTTCCCAAGCACATGGTAAGAAATGTTGGTGGCCTGTACGGTTTGCCATGCCTAGTATTTCAGGGTAAAATCATTGTAACTATACCAATGGTGAGAATTGCAGGCCAATAGGGAATGCTTGAGGGAAGGACAACTTGGCCCTCAGCTCAGGCCACGCCCTACTCTTTCTTTCCAAATAGAGGTCAGCCCAGAACACAAACTGACATTTCTTTTGTTTTTTTAATCCTCACCCAAAGACATTTTTTCATTGCTTTTATTTATTTTTTTAATTACTTTATTGTTGTTCAATTACAGTTTGAATTTTCCTCCCACCACTCTCCCCATTCCAGCCAATCCCACCTCCCTCCCTTGCTCCCACCCTCCCCCTTGGTTATGTCCATGTGTCCTTTATAGTGTTTCCTGGAAACCCTTCCCCACACTGTTCCCTCACCCTTCCCCTCTGGCCATTGTTAGATTGTTCTTAATTTCAATGTCTCTGGTTGTATTTTGTTTGCTGTTTTCTTTTGTTGATTATGTTCCAGTTAAAGGTGAGATCATATGGTATTTGTCTTTCACCACCTGGCTTATTTCATTTAGCATAATGCTCTCTAGTTCCATCCATGCTGTTGAGAGGAAGGGAGGGAGAGAGAGAGACACACACATTGACAAGAGAAACATCAGTTGGTTGCCTCCCATATGTGCCTGGCCAGGGACCGAACCCACAACCTAGGTATGTGCCCTGACCGGAGATCAAATCTGCAACATTTCTGGGTACTGGACAATGCTCCAACCAACAGAGCCATGCTGGCTGGGCACAAACTGACCTTTCCATGGCTCTAAGGATCACTATGAAACAACCCAGTGCTACATCTCACTGGAAGTTTCCTGGAAGAGGTGAGATTTGTTTGATTTATACACAATAATAACTCAGCTCTCTAGACTGAATGGGCAACAAATAAGATTCCATAGTTACCTTTCTAGGTAAGCAAAAATGTTTTATATTTTAATTATTTGATAGAAATTTGTGCCAGTTCCTAAAAGGCACAATATACTTCTCTGTTTTCTTAAATAGGCTAACATGGGCTTGATTTAACAACGACAGAGCTGCATTGTCCAGATGTTTTTACACTTCTTCTGTGAGCAGAAGAGAGTAACATCTGTCCCCAAGAGAATAAACATAAAATGCCTCATTTTTATTTTAAATTATTCTCTACATTTTGCAGTCCATAATATATTTTTATTTGAAAATGAAGAATTATTTAAATCAGTGGTTCCCAAATGCTGGTTCATAGATTTGACAGTTTCTGTTTTGCCAAATGACCTCCTTTGGGAAAATTTATATCCTTCCTATTTGGTTAACGTTAAAATAAATCTTCCTCTGTGAAATGATGTTGATAAATGGTCTTAACTAACCAAAAAATAAAAATAACTGAATCCCTCCTCTTTTATTTTACTCTACTAGTCCATAAAACTCAAGAGCCTGGACCTACTATTTTAATTTACTGGAATTTTTTTTTAATTCAAAAAAGACATTTCACATGAATCTCATGTTTCCTCTACCCACTAGAAAGCTCCCTTATGTCCCAAAGCATTCATCTTCATGAAGCTCAGTTTGGGGGCCCCACTGGGAAGCAGGGTGCTCTCAGCGCCTGCAGAAGCAGGCGGGGTTCCTGGCCCCACACTGAAAATCCCAGAGCACTCGACTTGCCATGTTTTCCCATTCACTATCAAGCCATCCACTGTCTTTTATTTCCTTTCATATGCCTGATAGAATAACCTGCATCTCACTTTTACGTAACCTCTTATACTTTCTCTCTTATAATTAGGATATCAGATTAGCAAAAATTTTATATTGAGTGTAAAAATTAGAATAAGTATACTTGAGTGTATATCTGAAGAATTCTCCTATGAATAAATGTGTTAACATTAGTGTGTGGACATTATATCTGTTTTGGCTGCTCAGAGATCTCCTTCCTCTCCTCTGTGTTCTTAGCTACATTACCAATAAGTTAGGCTTTTGGCAGCTAAATTCTGATTAGATGAACTTGTTAATCAGCTTAAGTAATAGGGTAGACAATAATTATCGTATTTAAATTAAGAAATAGTACTTGATAGAAAAAGTTGTGGTTATCTATTGCTGCATTTTTTCAAACTCACTTAGTGATATGCAGCAATAACACATATTTTCCTGCTCACAGTTCTCGGGGCAGCTGGATTCAGCTCGTCTAAGCTGGACCCAGGAGGCAACTTTGCTTCAGGTTGTGAATCTGACTGGATGTGACTCTTGCTGCAAGTTGGGCTCAGTTCTGTTCCACATGTGTTCATTCTGGATCCAAGCTGAAAGGGCAGCAGCGACCTGGTGATGCACAGTAGGGCAAACCCATCTTCTTATTCACGCCTCTGCTTATGACATACTTACCAACATTTCATTGGTCAAAGCAAGTCACATGACAAAGTCCCAAAGCCAAAGGGCAAGAAAATATTCTTCACCCACCTGAGTTCATGGCAAAGGTGTGGATGTGTAATACCTCTACAGGGAAGAGAAGAATTGTGAGAAATTCAATCTGCCGTAGGTTGGATGACCTCCAACCACAGCCACTAATCACAGTGGGCTTTCCAGAAAAGAGAAAAAACAAACTTTAAGCCAGTTTCTGAAAGTGGAAGGAAGGCAACTTGTGGGATAAAACATGAGAGTTTACAAATATGATTCATTAAATAAATGACATTATGAAAGAAATGGAAACTAGGGCTTCCTAATGTGGCAGCTGCATTAGGAGGCATGTAAAACTGAGCTGGCTATAGGATGGTTTTATAAGTGATCATTGATTGCAAGTTATATTGACAGTTACTGAACATAATTATTCACCACAGGAACCATTCTTAATTAATTAATTAATCAGGGCACAATTCAACTTCACTTCTTACACACGACAACAAACAATCTTTTTTTTTCTTTCACCTACTTTGTTCACTGTTGTTGAGACATTTTAACAAATTAATTAGATGTTAATTCTTAGCAGTAAAAAAGAACCCTTAAGGTGCATATATTGTAAACTCCACAACAAAGCCTGTTTATTTCCAAAGATTTTCCTCACTTGGAATAAACATAGATCTCCTCCAGCCATTACAGCCAAAGAATGATTCCAAGGCCCTCCTCACTGTTATTAGCAAGGAGAGACCCCTCCAAGGATAATCTACATGTCTAGCTCTGTTTTAATCAAATTTAATCAAAATTCTAAAAAAAAAGCAAAGGAAAAAACATAGAAACCATGCTTTATTTGTTTGCTTCTGGGTTGTTTTTTTGTTTTTGTTTTGTTTTTTTGAGGTAACATTGGTTTATAACATTATATAAGTTTCAGGTGTACAACGTTATAATTTGATATCTGCATACACTATAGTGTGATCATCACCAAAAGTCTAGTTTCCAGTTGTCACTATACATTTGACCCCCTTACAAAACTCTGCTTTTTAAATTTTCAGCTGACTCAACCATAGAAAGGATAGGTAACATATTGAACTCACACTCAAACTTCTGAACAGGCTGGATGATGAACAGGGACTTACAAGATAAAACTTAGAGAAAGAAGTATTGCCTTGTTCCCTGTGGTGGTGTACAGCCATAGCCCCCACATCAGGACGAGGGATATATATATAGAGAGAGCGCTGCTTACACAAAAATAGTCCAGCTGTTTCGGTTAGCATCAAATAATAAAAATCAACAGTGAAATGTAGCTCCAAAAACACTGGCAAATACTTAGGCTGCATGCGTATCTGTAGAGTTCAAAATAAGAAAAGCGAGAGTCCCCTTGCCCTCTACCCTGGTCAGACTCCAGGGAGAGTATTGTGTTTACTATGTGTTATAGTTTTCAGTGGAAATTAAAATACAGAAATGCATGTACAGAGGATTGTGGTTAGGGTAGAGGAGTGTTTCAATACCAGCTCATATGAAGAATGGTAGGAGAATAAAAAGACACATTGTCTGAGGAAAGGAGGAGTTAGAAGAGACAAAGATTTGTCTTGAAATATTTGTAGGATTGGCCTGAGGGAAAAGGACAAAGATGGATTCTGAACAGTGCCTACAAACACCTGAGAGAGGACTAACCACAAAAACTTCAGGAAGGCAGCTGTCAGACAACCTCTGCCCAAACTCTTGTCTCAGGGTTTTGGTCCTCTGCCACAGCTAGTCCGTGACCTAACGCTCATTTTCGCCTCACAGTTCTAGGATTCTGTACAGGAAGAACAGATGTGTCAAATTTGTTATTATACTGAATTTTTAAAGTTCTTCCTTCTATTGAAAAATCAAGTACATCTTTGCAAAACAAAAATAGAATTTTATTACAGCAGTACAAACATTTTCTGCTATTCTTTATAGTTTCAAAATTATGAATATCCAATCAAACTTCCTAATTGCTTCCATAAATGCCTAATTAAACTATAAATATTATTAAATATATCCA
>VMDR010025177.1:0-14629 GCA_007922815.1 Macrotus californicus | reverse complement strand
TATCACTGTAGCAATGCCATCATGTATAAAACTTTTTATTTTGTGGGTGTTTTCTTAGGACCATTTGCATAATTTGAGGATTATCTCAAATTCAGAGGATTTTCTATTCCTCTTTTCTCTCAGGTTTAAGTTCAGTGACTAATAGTTGGAGAGTAATTATTTGAAGCCTTTGCCAAATTTTTTTCCCCCAACTCTGGAAGTTTTGTAGAGAACAAAGGGCAAATAGTGTTTTTAGGATCCATAAATGAAATAATATGAGTAGAATAATATTATAAGTTGGTTTAAATATGTGAACTATTGGTTAAAATATGTGAAGAATAAGTAGTTTCCATATCTATGGGAACCAAGGTCACAGCAATAGCTATACGAGGATAAACACAAAATTTGTATATCAATACATTCTCACAATAGGCAATGATATTATTTTAAAGAAATAATAAGACATATACGAAAGAGTAAAATTCCCATTTCTTCACCATTCTTCAATACTCTCACTCCCCAGAGATAATCACAATTAAGGGTGGGTGTGTTCTCACATTTATCTACACATCCTGATAGGGAGGTTTTAAAACATGACTGAGATCTTACTATATATACATTTTCTGCCATTTGCCCCCACTTTTTTTTTATCTGAACAACATCTCATCAGCATGTTAGCAAATACAGATCCACCTCATTTCTTTGCACCACTGAGTATTACTCTACAGTAAGGATGTTCTGTGTGTTTTTATCCCCTTCCTAGCTGATGGACATTTAGGTAATTTCCGTTTTTCTCACTTTAAAAAATAATGCTGGAATGAACATTGTGGGAGAGGAAGAAATTTTCCTCTATTTTTATAGGTTCTTTTGGTTCGTATAATAATCAAATCTACATGACACAGGTTATTAACAGAAAATAACCAGACTTAATTACATACCTACGTATGGGCATCCCATATACATGAAAGAGTAAGATACTCCACACATATGAGACAGAAAGTTAAAATGAGGTACATAAGGCATTCTGAGCTAAGGATGAGAGGTAAATTTTCTTGGGGTTTGAGAGGGGAGGAGGGTCATTTGCAGGATGGTCAGAAGAGCAGATATTCAGTAATTAGAAGTTTTACTCTGCCTCATAGATAGGTCACAGAATGTTATTTCTGGAGAATACTCTCATTACGGGCAAGACCCCCCCTGCCCAAATTCAGTTGCTTAAGGGAGAGGTGAAGGTTTCTCTTGAGCTCATAGGGTCGTGATTGCCTTCAGCTCAAAATAACCCACATGTCAAAGAAGCACATCTTACAGGGGCCTGTTTAGAACCCCTTCAGCATCCTTTTAGAGAGCTCTTTGTGTGCACCATGTGGGAAGATTTTTGTGGGCTAGATTTCTAAAAGTGGTATTGCTGTTTCAAAAAAGTTGTCTCTTCCAAAGGCTGTATCTACCTGCACTTCTTTTTACCAGCTTATTAAAGGTCCAGTTTCTTCTTATTGTTATCCTTGTGCTGTGTTTTTGGTAGATAAAATTAGATTTTTTTTGCCTTAGGCTCATTTTGTGAGGTCCCTGGTTTACGAGTCTCTGGTCAGTAGGAACACACAGGGATGTGATTAAAGAATTTGTACCAGCGTTCCAGACAACCCATGCTAGAGCAGGCTTCTCCTATGATTTTGGGGCTGCGAACATTCTTTGCAACAAGAGTACTTTTTATTTTTGTTTTCAGTGTACAGTGAGTCAACATGCCTCAGTGATGAGTTCAAGTGTGACACCGGGAGGTGCATCCAAGCAGACTGGATCTGTGATGGTGATAACGACTGTGGGGACATGAGCGACGAGGATGAAAGACACCATTGTGGTGAGTGAGACCAGTTCATTCCTCCGCCAAGTCACATCCCAGGGCAACTCGCTAGATTCATTTTTTGGTCTTTGGAGCGTATGATTGTCAGGCAGATTCCTCTTTAAACGAATGCACACTGATAGAAAGTTATCTTTATTTTTCCACCCTGGCATTGTTTGCTATTATGTGCTTAAATACCTTTACCTGATAAAAAATGATTTTAAATTTTGTTTTTTTCTCTTCCATTTAGCTGAGGGAAATCAGATAAAGCAGATAAAGAGAACTCAGCTGGCCACACTTGACATTAATAGCAGCTTTCTCAGTGTAGCAGTTAATTATGCCTCCAGTTTTGTCTGTTACCTTAGAGCTGTTGTTTGGAGAAGGGTTACCGAACAGACCATGGAACCTCGTTTCCCTCCGCCAACAGAGTGTCACCAGCTCTTAGCTAAAGTGTCTCAGAGAAGTTGTCTTTCCATGGTAGAACCACGAAAACAGTGGCTCCCTGATGTTCGCATTTGATCGTGACCTCCTGTGTCAGTGACTTTGGTGGTCCATAGCCTCACATAGACTCCATCCCCTGAAGTGGTGGTTGGCAGCTGCGCAAACATGGACTCCAACGTGTACTCTTCTCCCCTCCCTCACCAAGACCTCCTTTCCTTTGTCTCCTACTCACCCACCATGAGATTGAATAAAACAGCTGCTCTTCTATTCTGGGGCATTAATGCTTATAAAATTATATCTCATCTCTCCTAATAGTGTCATGGGTTCTGATAACCCTTGTTGGTATGTATTCCTCCTATGTACCTTATTTGTACTTAGGATGGTAGCTATAATGTAGTTTAAAAAAATACTAAATTTGTGGGGGGAGACCTAGTTTTAAAGCCCTAGCTCTTTAAACAGTTCTGTGACTGCGGGCCATCTGGTCAACCATTCTGAGTTCCAACCTCTCATCTGTGGATTTTACATACAAGTACCTATCTCACATGTGTTTGTGTGGTTACGCTTTGTAAGCTAAAAAATGTTACCAAATGTGAGGCATTTTTTTGGTATCTAATGAACAAATTTGGGCGTATTTTTCTGAAGCTCTAAGGGAAAAATGGGATCTTATATTTATGGAAAGTGAAGTGAGGTTTTTACTGTTTATTTCTTCTGCAAAAAAAATCCAAGGTCCAAAACCATTCCAATGGAATTTTTGGAGGTATTTTTATTATGACCTGTCATTACCATAATCGACTTTTTAACCCGTTTTCTCATTTCCTTTGCCCTCTTAGACTCGTAGGTAATGCAAAGCAAGAGAGAAATAGCAGCCGGAAAGCATCGGCTGCTGGAATGCACTCTCGGTGGTTTCTGACTCTCGCGTGCTTCCTTTCAGAGAAGCACAACTGCTCAAGTTCTGAGTTTCTCTGCGTGAACAACGTGCCTCCATCCCGGAGGTGCATCCCCCAGTCCTGGGTCTGTGATGGCGACATGGACTGCGCCGACGGCTATGATGAGCGACAGAACTGCACCCGGGGGTCTTGCTCTGAAAATGACTTCACCTGTAGCAATGGACAGTGTGTCCCCAGCTCCTACAGGTGAATGGGCTTTAAAAACTTCTCCAGTAAACTTCAGCCGTCCATCGGGGCAGAGCTGACTTATCCACTGGGTGTGGTGGCTTCTGTGCCTTTGGCTCAGGGTCCTTTTAGTGGACTATGACATATTTAGATTTTTTAAAAATCCCAGGAAAAAAAGAGAAATTTTAAGTCAAAGAAAGTATTGTAATAGGTGGTATTAATGTATGTATCTGCCTTTATATCAATGTCATCATTAAATATAATTTCAAATATTTTTATGAAGGAAAGGGCTCATGAGAGACACGCTGTGACCTTGCACAGCAGCCCAGAGAGATGAATGAAGTGGGCGTGTTACAGGCACAGTTTTTCTTGAAGCAGGTGGCCTTGGTTTTCGACTTAGGGGATAGGAAATGCTTCACTGTCTTCTCCGTGCCGTGAGAAAAGTAACAGTGTAAGAATGATGCCAGCTGCAGCTCGGCACTTAGGCTCAGAGTCAGAGGCAGGGGAGGTGAACCCAGGGCGTGACTCCAGCATCCAGCGTCATGCAGGAGAGGCAGGAGGGCCATACCTCCCTTGCTCTTTTGTTTGAAAGAAGTTGGAAATCTGGATTTTCATATGAAGTGTTTTGATTTTTCCATGCTGGAAATAAATTTTAAACTTCTAACACTGTGTCAGTCAAACAGATTGAGCTCACAGTCTGCCAGTCTTGGGGACCTCTCCTATAATATTTGGTGTTTGATTTCTCATAGTTTTATTCAAAATGGACTATTCTAAAAGTTTCTGTTTTTTTAGTGCCTCACTAAAATCCCTCACTATCCTCTTAGCAACTTTTTACATATAGAGGAAAATAAAGAAGAAAAATGATGTGTAGGTTTCAATCCTGATGGACTAGGAGTATAGTAATAAGAGCATTAACAAAAGTATGGGAGTCCAGAAGGGACTTTGCTAAAGGTGGAAGGTGAGTTTGATGTAGTAGCACTTCCCGAGGTGAAAATATGCACTGGGCATTCAGACACATGGAGCTGGAGCTAAGAAGAGATATTGCATGTGCCGAGGTCATACATGCATAACGAGGGAACAAGGACATTGGCTTACATCCTGCTAGGGATGGAGAAGGAAAATATCTACAAAGCTGGCACAAGATCAGAGCAGCAGGGCTTCTGGGGCCATGGGCAGCAGGCCCTGAGGCACTGCTGGGATAGAGCAGGGGGCAGAACTGTGTGCTCTTGGTGGTGGTCTCGAGGAAGCTGGACCAGGTTATCATCTGTGAAGGATGTGGGAGGAGCAGGGACTTGATGTTATGACTACAAATGGTAGAGATTAAAGAGGTAGATAAATGTCATCTAGAAAATGTGTTCTTGTGGGGAGACTTTTCCCCCAATGAAGCCCACACCGACATTGCTGAGAGGCGGCAGTTTGAATGCTGACAATGTGAAGACATTCAGGAGCTATCTCCCACACCCCACCTTTTGTTTTTAGTGAACTTGCATTTAAATGTAGTTTGTCTACATTTAACTGATATGGATGTGATCTGTACATTTTTAGTCTTTGCATGAGGAAGTGAATAAATCTTTGTATTTTCTCCCTACTTGCTCAAGAGTTATGTTGTGCTGATGTTTGGTTCTCCTGGACCCAGTAAATATTTAGTATCCTTAGTCTTGGATATATTCTGACCACCTAGGCATAGGATCTAGGGAGTAGAATTATTATATCAGGTCTGAAATTTGATCTAGGTTATTTCACTCCCTTTCTGAGCTTTCTGAGCTCTGCCATCTTCATTACTATGATCTAGCAGCTGACTTACTTGCCCCACCAGACTTTTATTGATTTCATTCATCTTTTCTTCCTCTTTTCCTCTTTTTTTTTCCCACTGAGCTTTCTGAATTGCTTTTGACAAGGGCTATGGCAGAAGAGAAAAAGGACCATTTGTCTGGAAACCTGAGCTATAGGGTCTAAAACACTGCAAATTCTGTGCCTTAAGTGCCAGCAGCCTGCACTAAGCACACTGTGAATGTGTACCCTCTTGCTTGCTTGGCGGAGTGTATATCTCCCTGTTTGGTATAGTGGTGCAAGAGATCATATTTCCTACTGACTTTTTTCTCTGGGCTCATTACTGATGCTGCTGAAGAACCTGGATAAGACTGAGTTGTGAGCAGCTCGCTGGAATGCCAACATGCAATTGTGTCTAAAAACATGGTGATTTGCTCACCTAAATGACTTATTTTTTCCCTCCTGGGTTGCATTTAAACAAGAGTAAAGAAAGCATTGGCATCTTAAATCATTTGGAAATGAGTTAAATAGCTCCCAGGACACCAAATAGAGATGAGCTAACTTGCATTGATTGCAGCCTCCTTTACAGTTACATGCACACATTTTGGGATGAATCACATTGACAGTGTCCTAGGTTTGTGGATGGGAATGCTGATTGGGAGACCTGATCATAGAAGAGTTGTAAAACTGACCACATCTGGCTTTGATGCCTTAATGTCTTTTAATGCTCTGCCTCTAACTCCTATGACTCCATAGTAAGTTCTTTTATGAATTGTCAACCATTAGTTTTGCCTACCTTTACTGAAGATTCTTTTAGATTTAAGGTGAGTTTTGTTACTGTTAGCAAGACCCCCTTCAGTACTTATGACTTTCATAGGGTCTTGCAATAGTGTAGAGAGAAAGGAACAGGCTGGATCACAGGATTGCAGGGAACTACATTGTCTTCATGTGCCTATGAATGTTAGGTTCCAAGGAGGCTTCTGGAACTATGAAATGCCTTTTTCCTTTGACAGAAGTCCATGCTAGCCTACGAGTCTCCCTCCTCCCCATTGTCATTACCACTCACATCTCATGGTAGGTGGCAGGAGTATTACAATGGGAAATGAAAGTAACAGGACTGCTAATGCAAAACATTACTTCAACTGGAAGATAAGTGTTCTTATAGGCCACACCTAGTAACCTCATCATTTAGAATATATAGCACATATCTTATGAGTATCTACTTGAGTATGGGCACTTCTAGCATATGGCTACCCAGGATATTTCTTGTGCCCATAAGCTGTCTCATTATCTGATGAATACAAAAATTATAAAAGTTGTAGTTAGTTACTTTATCCACTGGGGAAAAATGAATGCAATTGTTTAAGTAGCTCTAGATCCCCCTTTCCAATGGGAGCAGCCAACACCTGGGGAAGTTGGGTGGAATGCTAAATGTTCTATTCTTCTATTGCTGAGGGTTGGTGGGTGGGTGCAGGTGCCGGGGGAGGAGAGGTTAATGACACTGGTGACCTTGTTATTGAAATGGTCGACCTGTCATTTGGGTAGAGGAGATAGTTGAGACTTGTCAACCTCTCTAAGAGTTGTACTGGGTCTTGTAACACAGGTGTGACCGGCACAATGACTGTGGTGACTACAGTGATGAGAGGGACTGCTCATACCCCACCTGCAGTGAGAATCAGTTCACCTGTCAGAATGGGTTCTGCATTTATAAGGGCTACCTCTGTGATGGGGAAAATGACTGTGGAGATGACTCTGATGAGCTAGAGAACTTGTGCCACACCCCGGAAACCACGTGCCCCCCTCATCAGTTCAAGTGTGACAATGGGAACTGCATCGAAGTGGTGAAGGTCTGCAACCACCTAGATGACTGTTTTGACAACAGTGATGAGAAAGGATGTGGTGAGTCTACCAGAAGATTTGGGAAAAGGAAGATGGGGAGACTATATATTCTTAACCTTTTATGACTTGTCAGGAATTTCCTCCGGTCCTCTAGGTGGAAAATTATTCTTCTGGTTTATCAAAGGCAAAGATTACTTGGGATGTAGGGACTTGTCCGTCAGTTAGGCAGTTCGTCAGAGAGAAGAGAAAGTGAGCCAAGTCAGGCCGTCAGTACCTACCAGCATTGTTCCCCCAGGCAGACGACACTTGTTCTCTCTGAACCCGTGGAATGACGTGTCGCTTGAACCGCCCCTCTGCTAGGATTTCTTGGCCTGCTCTTCACTTTCATCCTCAGGTGATGGAAGGGGAGACTTTAAGCTGCCTCTTCACTGCAACTCCCACAACTCCCACGAGAAACCACCTTGAGTTGATAAAACTTAAAGTTAATAAGAACATGCTCTCCTCACAGGGTAGATCATTTTTGTGTAAGTTCAGTCACGTGTCATGGGACGAGCCAAAGATGGCCTCAGTGGAGTGTTGGGCATCTCATGCCATCATGGGACAGCCACATATGTGTGTCTCTTCCCAGATACACTGAACACTTGAACCGATGTTCAGTGATGCCACACTGGTACCCTGAACTTTGCCATGATGTGAGTACTCACACTACTGAAGTCAAAGATGCTACATATCAGGGTATCCCCTCCCCACCCTGGGAGGCCTGTTGTACCGGCACCCCACTGTCCAGGTCTCTTCTGTTTGTCTTTCTCCTCTCTCCTGCCATTTTACTTTAAAAACTATTCATTAAAAGAAGTTTGGCAGATACAGGTTTCAAAAGGAAACTTAAGCTTGTCAGTTTTATTAGTTATTAAAACCACTGGTGAGGGATTAAGTTGGGGAGGAAGTTGGAAAAACAATGACTTTTGAATAATCGATAGCCTTGAGAATCCCTATTGTCTGTCTACTTTTAGCATGATTCATTGAAAACTGGTGCTTTACAGTAGAAATGTGGACTTTGGATCTTCACGGTGGATCCATTGTTGATATTTTAGGTTTTCTCATAACTTTCTTTTACTTACAGGCATTAACGAATGCAATGATCCTTCCCTCAGTGGCTGCGACCAAAACTGCACAGACACCTTAACCAGTTTCTATTGTTCTTGTCGTCCCGGTTACAAGCTTATGTCTGACAAGCGGACTTGTAGTGATATTGATGAATGCCAGGAGACGCCCTTTGTCTGTAGCCAGAAGTGTGAGAACATAATGGGCTCTTACATCTGTAAGTGTGCCCCGGGCTACATCCGAGAACCCGATGGCAAGAGCTGCCGGCAGAACAGCAACATCGAGCCCTATCTCATTTTCAGCAACCGTTACTATCTGAGAAATCTAACTATAGATGGCTCCTTTTACTCCCTCATTTTGCAAGGACTGGGCAATGCGGTGGCACTGGATTTTGACCGAGTAGAAAAAAGATTATACTGGATTGATATAGAGAAAAAAGTCATTGAGAGAATGTTTCTGAATAAGACCAGCAGGGAGACAATCCTGAAGCACAAACTACCAGCTGCAGAAAGTCTGGCTGTCGACTGGGTTGCCAGGTAAGAGAACACTGAGGAGCTTTATAAAAGTTAATTTCAAAAAACTGAACATGTTTCCATCTTAACAGGGAATTGGTCTTTTTCAACTTGGTTAATATGTAGATGCATTTAATGCTTCTGCATGGGTTTTTCTTTTTTCTTTTTTTCTGTTGTATACCTGATACTCAATTGGGATACCACAGAGCCTAAAAGCTAATGATTTTAAGAACTTGTGCTATCATTTTGGGGGGAGGGATATCGAAAAGGAGAAAAGACCTCTGCTATTTCTGGCCATTCAGTTACCTGGAGATGAGGGTGAGGAGTGACTCATGCATTCACCGGAAATTCAGTCATTTGAAGCTGCTTCATGTCAGGTGCTTTGCCAGGTACTAGGGTTCCAGAGCAGCCGCTGCTTTCCTGAGTTCACAGGCTTGCTTACAACACTAGTCATTCCCAGCCTGTGCTGGCTATGAAATAGAGAAAGACTAACCTGAAACTTCTGTTCTGAGTCCTTCTAGAAACTGAGGGTCTTTAACATAGGCAAGTGAAAATGAAACTTTATCAAATCATCCACACTTCTAAACACCTGTGTTGAATATTGACTCTCTCGAGAACTTGGCAGCACATAGTGGTTGGCTTTGCAGTAGCAGAAATGGAGCTGCAGGCGGGTACACTGCTCATAGTGCTGCAGTCAGCCCAGTCCTACAGAGGACTCTTCCGCTTCTTCTCTATTTGACCGTTTAAGGGTGAAGATCCTAAGATGGGAATTGGGGAGTTTGCTCCCTAGTTCTACATGAATAGTAGCTGACCTGCCATAGGTGCTCAGTAAGTGCCTGATGAATAATGAATAAAATATTGACTATGTGAATATGAGTATTTTATAACCCTACTAGGTGTCGAAAAGCATAGCAATGAATGAGTTGCAGGAACAGAACTAAATATGAAGAAAGTCAAGCCAGAATCCTTGTCTGAGGTGTGGACCCAGAATTCCCCACGTGGCATCATCTTAAAGTGGGAATTGTGGCACACATTCTTGAATCTTCCCTTGTCCCATTGCAGGAAGCTCAGCTTTCCGCCCTTACTTACCCTTGTTTGCTGGGGAGGGGGCAAAGGTGCCTTTTAACAGTTGTATGTGTGATTCCAAGGTAGCTTGGATAGAACGTTGGGTGGTTGAATATGCATTGTTTCACAAACACGATGTCTGTGTCAGTAACTCCTGGCTCTCCATTTCAGAAAGCTTTATTGGGTGGATGCCCACCTGAACTGCCTCTCCGTCTCTGACCTGGAAGGGCGATACCGCCGCAAGCTGGTGGAGCACTGTCTGGATGCCAACAACACCTTCTGCATTGACAATCCCAGAGGAATTGTCCTTCACCCTCCATATGGGTATTGTCTCCCTGTAATCTTGGGCTCTTCTTTCATGCCCTTATTCTGCCTCTGTTATCTCAAGGCCAATATCTTGCTGGGATTTGTCTTCTGCTTTTTCTACCTGGTAAATGGTTTAGTGTAATGGGTAAAAGCATGGCTTATTCAAATGATATTCACGAGCTATTCTGTTTTCTTTGCCATGATACCATTTCACTTTTCAAGTCACATATTTTGGCTGCATGCATAAAAAATTGTGGTAAAAAAAATAACCCACCTCTACTGGACTTTCCCTGCCAAGTCCACTGAAATACCCAGTTAATTACATTCATTCTTGATTGAGCATTCTCTGTATACCATCCCCTTTTAGATGATTTTCTTTTAGTTTTCTTTCCTTTCTAAGAGGCTCTTTAGAATGTAAACTTTATCTCATTGGAGAAGAGCCATGTCTTGTGGCTACTGGCTTCGTTTGGCTTCAGGAGCTGACCCTTTGTGTTTCCTCCAACAGGTATGTCTACTGGGCAGACTGGGCTCACAAAGCCTACATTGGTCGAGTAGGCATGGACGGGACCAATAAATCTGTGATTATCTCTACCAAGTTAGAGTGGCCCAATGGCATCACCATCGATTACACCAATGATCTACTCTACTGGGCAGATGCTCACCTGGGTTACATTGAGTATGTATACAGAAAAGAATAAAGCCCACTGAGTAACTGTTTATTCCAAACACCAGGGCTTGTGTTGCCAGGGAGCTTCTCACTGGTCTTTGAGGTCACTTTTCTCTAAAACTGCCTATCAGCAATTCACTGAGCTTGGGTATGATCCAGCAGAAAGAGAGTGAACATTGAAGTCATACAAATCGGGTTTTTGTCCTGGTGTTTTCACTTCTTATTGTTTTTTTTTTTTTTTTTTCATCTAAAAAAAAAGGAGCTAGTAATCTCTCCCCTATGGTAGTCAGCTTAGTGCTCAACCTGCCTTAATTTCTTATCTCTTTATTTTGCTCTTCCATCCCAAATACATGATTAATAAATTTTAGTATGTGAAGAAAGAAAAAGAGCAAGAGTGTTGAAAAGATTTCCCCTAAAATACCTTTGTGCACTTATTGATAAGTACAATGATTTGTTTTATGTAGTGGTTTACTCAACATGATAGTGCATTCAAATCATTCTCATAAAATGATAATTTTTAAAAAGTATGTTAAATGCTATAATGAAACTATTCAATGAAAAATTCTCATTGTAAGAAAGATAATATACTTTCTTGACCAACCAGTGCATGTTTGTTTGGGGCATTGTTAATTACGTTCTGGTTGGATTGTAGTAATGTCTTCTGGGTAAGCATTTATGAACAGGTATCCGGATATGAAGGCTATTACCTTCAAAAGCATGGGGTTGTATTACCTCAGTAGGGTTATTTTGACGGCCTTTTAAAATTCTGTCATTCTGTTAAATTTATTTGGCTGCCAAAGTCAGTGTGGACATTTTTGAAGTTCTCTAATTTCATGTTCTGTTAAGGACATGCCACTGAGAAGAAAGGAATCTGGCACACAGTCTAGTGTTCCCTCCAGTGCTCATGGCAGACAAAGTTAATCAATCCCAGAACTCTCTTTTGTTGAAGTGGGATATTTCTCTACAGTTTTCCCCAGCTGACAGATGTGACCAAGACTCTTTGCCACCCTTGTCCTGGAAAGCAGAGAACACTGGATTGTTTTGACAGGCTATGCCACTACCCTCTGCTGCTCCCTAATACTTGTTTTGAGCTCAGTCCCTTGAAATTACCTTTTTAAAAAGATTTTTTAAATTTATTTTTAGAGAAAGGGAGGAAGAGAGGGAGAGAAACGTCAATGTGTGGTTGCCTCTTGCACAACCCCAACTGGGGACCTGGTCTGCAACCCAGGCATGTCCCCTGACTGGGAATGGAACTGTTGACCCTTTGGTTTACAGGCTGGTGCCCAACCCACTAAGCCACACCAGCCAGGGCCCTTGAAATTACCTTCATGATCTTCGTTTTAAAGTATGTTTAGGGTCAGTAGGGAAGGAGACTTGGAAAATTGAAGGTTATAAGTGTTTTGACATGTGATATGTTGGGGATACTTTCTTGTCTTTATACTAAGGCCATCTTTAGCATTCTCCTTGCAGAATTTACCATAGCAGATGTTAACACACTGTTAGGTAGAATTCAACTTTGGTCATAATAAGTAGACTATTAGTTCTAGTTTATTTATATTTATTTATACCATTTCAATGTAATGTGCAGATGGTGACACCCTTGGCTCTTCCCATAATATGTATATTCTCTTTTTGAAGAAACATCACAGGGTTTAGCTTTTCATAAAATCTCATTTTGAATTGGTAGAAGCATCAAGATGTTCAAAGAAGCTTCAGCAACTTTCTTGTTGGATTTGTATTGTCCTTTAGGACTTGTAGATTATTCTTAGTCTTGAAAGCTTTGTAGGTTTAACTGAAATTGACAGTGTATACATAGGTAGTATTTTAAGGAGCATTAGAAGCAAAAAGGAATTTTCTACCTACCTAATATTCTGTTCGCTTTTTGATAAAATCTGTGTAGTTGGATTCTAAAATTCAGGCAATAGGTTGCTGCCCAAAAGTCCAATCAAGATCAGGCACTGTGGTCTGGGATGAATGAACCTTTAATATTCACATAGCCATGTTGGCTTGATCAGCTTCTGGGGGGTGGGGGGGGGAGTAGCAGTGCCTGTGTTCAGATATACATTTCATGGACTACATAAGCAAATATATTTTTATGGAACTTGTGCATTTCTTATACCTGTTGAGATGTGCCATCACATCCTTCTTGCTGTGCTTGTGGTTGTACCTGTGACAAAAAAATACTCATAAAGGAGTCTGAGATCTTCATACAGAGGTCATGGAAGAACTGAAAAGAAAGGTCTCAAGACTACTTTCCGGTCAATGATTTTTTTAAAAAGAAACCGATAGTGATTAAGTTCTGGGCAGTTATCTGCAGTCTTACCAACAGAGGCCAAAGTCTTCAAGTTTTCTACAAGACCATCAGTTACAATGTTTTGGAGAATATTTCTAACATCACGTGGCTGATATTATCAAGTTTCTTAGTTGATAGCTCATTCAATCTCCTGTTTGACTTTTAAGGTCTGCTCCAAAATTTAAAAATACTTAAAATATCTGTATTCTGACAGATTCATAAAAATGAATGAGACAAAACTAGAGGACTTAAGTATTTGGCTCTGGGTGCTCCATGACATCTTGATATCAGAACTTCCTCTGGAAGGTTCTGGAAAAGTATTCATTAATAGTGCATGGGGCATGATTAATATTAAATGGGCTGCCAGTATATGCAAAGTCAACCCTGATGGTCTGTAATTTAGTTCAGCTAGTATATGCCACTGAGAATACAGCTATCTCCTAGTATAGCTTCTCCCCGAAATGTTCATGAGAAGGCAGAAATCCAGCTTTGTGTTGCTATCCTCTGATCTCTTCTGATGACTTAGGACATAGCAATGGTGATCATCCCAGGATATCAAAGGATGCTAACGGGGGACAATGTAAGAGACTGTAAACCTACGACAGCGGAACCAGCTGCATCTGCAGGAAAGCAGCTGTGGTTAGGAGTTTGTGATTATTTAAACCCCTCTGGCTATTCCTATTTTTAAGGCATCACTTTTTCAACTTCCACACCTTTTCTTCAGTCAAAATATCCTGTAGTTTTATTTTTTGTTTTAATTAAAGATGAGGAGTTTTAGGGAGGATCTCAACTACAGTTACCTCTGGAAGATGAAATTATTAATTAATTTGTCAATCCTCTGTCCTTAAAGGTGTTAAAAGAGAGCAGGTCTCTTCACTAAGTGACTCTTTTTCCTACCCCAGGTACTCTGACTTGGAAGGCCGCCATCGACACATAGTGTATGACGGGATACTGTCTCACCCTTTTGCTATTACCATTTTTGAAGACACTATTTATTGGACAGATTGGAATACCAGGACAGTTGAAAAGGGAAACAAATATGATGGATCAAACAGGATGATGCTGGTGAACACGACACATAAACCATATGACATCCACGTGTATCATCCATACAGGCAGCCGTTTGGTGAGCAGATGACCCAGAAGTTTGACTAGTTGCTTCAGGTTCATGTGCATGACATGCTTGTTTCTTTCATCGTAAACATCCTGGTTTGTAGAGGCAGTGGTGTTACCTGTCAGTGTTTTCTGCAGAACATGTGCTGAAGGTTAAGGGCGTGGAAATACCTGTAGAGTCTATTCTCCTGGAAAGGCTGCTGATACCACTTTCTTAACACTGACTCTATTCTTAAAACTCAATCTTGTTTTTTGTTTTTTGGTAAGAATTAACAGTTTTTGTGTTGCCATATTTACTTGATTTATTTTGGTTGGAGTACTGATGTATTTTAAAGTAAATTAAAAATATCATGACATTTCAGCCTTAAATACTTAAGAAAACACTCTTGAAAAATTAGGACATTTCCTATATAACCACAATAAATCCTAATGCCTAAGAGATATATTATAATTATATAGATGTAGTTATAACAATTATTCCTTAATATTAAGATCAATCTATTGAAATGATTGACCTAGCAGAAATGTGGAGAATAGAATTATAATTATAAGACATCATTTATTAAATGTCCACTTGCATACAACATTGTATTGTGTTTT
>VMDR010025176.1:0-14628 GCA_007922815.1 Macrotus californicus | reverse complement strand
TATCAGCAATTACTCTCCTACAACTTTGTATGGGTTTATATGTCCATTATGAGCTCATCGCACATGACGTCATACACTTCTCTATCACAACTTCTTCATATATATTTTCCCAATGTAACAAGTAAAACAAATTATAATTATTTCTCATTGTCTTACCTTTTGTGTTAGGAATAAGCCATTTCAAATGTTGTTCAGCTGTTGGATCCTTTTTATGTAGGATGTGTTTGTTACCTATTGCCTCCTCGACATTACCACAGGTTTACTCACTTAAAACAACACATGTTTATTATCTCACAGTTCTGTGGGCCAGGAGTCCGGTGAGCTCAGCTGGTTCCTCTGGTCCAGGTTTCACAGGCTGAGATCAAGGTGTTGGTGAGCTGGACTTGTATCTGGAGGCTCCTAGGGAGGGTCTCTTTCCAAGCTCATCGAGGTTGTTGACAGAATTCAGGAACGGTGGATGCAGGGCTGAGGTCCCTGCTGCCCTGCCGGCTGTCAGCCAGGAGCCTCCCTGCTCTCCTTAAGGCTGCCCAAATTCCTCATTAGAATCCCCCTGCATCTTCAAACCAGCAGCTTCCCCTTGTTTCCTGCTCAAGCTTTGAATCTCTCTGACCTTCCTTTCCAGTGACATCTCTTCTTCCTTCAGCTACAGAAATTCTCACTTTAGAGCTCATGTTAGTGGGTTGGGCCCATCTGGACAGGAAGATCCAGATTAATCTTCCTGATTTAGGTCTGTAACCTTAAGTACATGTGCAAAGTCCCTTTTGTCATATAAAGGCATGTTAGGATTCTACAGAGAAGCAGCTGATAGGGGGTATATATTTATATTTGTAATATATATAATATTTATTTATAAAATAGATGTAAAATATATATTTATTTATTTATTGTGAGGAATTGGCTCGCTCGGTTTTACAATTATTGAGACTGAGAAGTCCCATGGTCTGCTATCTGCAAGCTGAAGATCCAGGAAAGCTTGTGGTGTTATTCCAGGCCGAACCCCAAAGCCCAAGAACCAAAGGAGCTGATGGTATAAATCCCAGTCCTGTGGCAGGAGTAGATAAGATGAGACGCTCCATCTCAACATCAAGGCAGAAAAAAGGAGCCTCTTGTTCTATGCAGGCCCTTAGTGGATTATACAATGTCCACCCACCTTGGGAAGGTGATCTCCTGAGTTAATCCACTCAAATGCTAATCTCATCCAGAAAGACCCTCACAGACACACCCAGAATTAGGGTTTAGTGTGGCACCCCATGGCCAGCCAAGGTAATGTATAAAATGAATAACTGTCTCATAAGGTAATACATTGATTGGTTCTAGGGTTTAGGATGTGGATATCTTTGGAGGACCATTCTGCCTACCATACCATAAAAGACCTCCACTATTTGGTTTACCTACCCAATCCTTCAGTTCTAGAGCAGAAGTATGAGGTTTTTGTCTTTCAGATCTGAAAATGTTCATAAACATCTGTAATAAGAACTATTTGTTACTTGTTTATTTACAAATGAAGATATTCAAGTACACTCAAAGTAGAGTGAACAGGAAAAAGAAGTCCACATACACATCACCTGACCTCAACAAATTGTTAATATTTTGCCAATCTTGATATATGTTTGTTCACACTCCACTTCTTCATTTTTACCTCTCTTTAGATGGAAGAAAATATCTTGGGGAGGTGGGAAGGGATAATGGAGGGAAAAGGGTGAAGGGTTTACAGGAACATATGTAAAAGACACATGGACAAAACCGAAAGGGGGTAGGATCAAGTGTGGGAAGTGGGGATGGCTGGGAGGGGGGGAGTGGTTGGGGGAAAATGGAGACAACTGTACTTGAACAACAATAAAAAAAGTAAAGAAAATATCTTTATTTTTTGAAGACTAATTTACCTTCATATTTTACTGGGAATTGTAATAGCTTTATATAGTACAACTTGAAGAACACAAGGTTATTAATTTAATAAAGCAAAATGAATACTAGTGCTTCCCTCTCATTTACTGGGTGGAAAGTAACATTTGGGGCATTAAAGTCTTGACCAACTTACATAATTGCTGTTATGATTCATTGACATTTCACCGACATTTTGTATTAATTGTCTCGCAACAAAGCATTGTCTTATTCTTGTGCTGCAAAGGGAAAAGTGAATGAAAGGGAATACAGGACTTAGTCAGCTTTTCTCAGAGAATTTAAGAAATGAAACTCAAATTGCACAATATTTCTGCTTATTTTCATGTTTTCTCTTGATGCCAAGCCTTGGGTATTTGCAGGGTAAGTTACAGTAGAAGTTACTTAGGAAGATATTTTACTATGATATCATAGTCACTTGCCATCAGTGGGCAGTATAAAGGTATAAATAGACCAAGATCCATGGATAATCTCGAAATAACATGCCTGGATTTGCGATGGGTTTTCATCTCATATTTAACTGAGCATGTGGTCACCATGCTCTGGGAATTGAGTTTGGACAGAATAATAAAGTATATCCCAGAGATCTTGCTTCGGTCTGTGAGCACCTGGGGCTCTGAGAATGGTGAAAATGTGCCCCCTTCCAAGTGTTGCCACAAATAGGAAAATCATGTTCAACTCTTTCGTTTTAAAGGGCTCTTCTTTATGTAAACATTTTTAGATTAAATTACATGTACAACAATTTGTTTACAGAATCATTTTCAAATTGATACAGAGAGCTCTGATCAGATCACTGGGAGAAGGAGGGAGGGACAGTAGGAAGAGGTTGCCTGAGACAATGGCAAACAGCCTCAGAGGGGCTGGGCTGACACGCTGAATGCCTCGGGAGCACATGGAATTATGGGCCAGGAGATTTATAATGAAAGGACAAGATCGACTTTTGGGCTCTCTTCCTCGAGGATGCCTGGATGATAGCGCTGCAGCTGCCTGCACTTCCCAAAGGACAGAGTTTTGGATGGGAAAAGAAACTCTGGGTGCTACCAGGATTGGGCTGGCCTGGCAGAGGGGGGCAGGGTTATTCTTTGGGTGTTTTAGAAGGGACGGGCTCTGAGGCAGAAGCCTGCCGTTCTTTGGAAATTGTGTAGTTTTTGTCTCTTATGCTGTTTTGTAAACTAATCCTATAGAAATAAGATCATCAAAAACTAACAGGGGGAATCATAGGGGAACTCAGGAGTTAAAGATTTCAGCCTTAATTGATAGGTTTAAGGGATTAAACTATAACTAAAGAGTTAAGGATTTTAGCTTTTATTGATAGGCTTAAGTGACTAACGGGTGTGGAAGGCTGCTATTCCAAAATTGTGTAGGTTTTGAATAGACTTCTTTGCTTTATCACTGAAACTTTGCCTCTAGAATTTTACCTGTAGAGTGGTGGTGGGCAGGAAGGAGGATCCCACTTGCTCTTTGGTAACAAAACTTGTAATTTATTACCAGTGTGTTATCTCTTGTTAGAGAATGATACATTCCTCTTTTACAAAATTGAACATTTGTACTTTAAATTCCATACACTCCCATCTGCTCTGGAACCGTGCTCCATTAAGTATCACTGCTTTTGCCTCCATCCACCTTTCTTACATTTTCAGTTACTCTCATTTAATTTCACAGTCATTCACAAATATGCACTTCTATTTGAGAAACACAATCACTCTATTTCTCTTTTCCCCTTTACCAAAGACCTTCTTAAATGTCCACTTTCTCGCACCTATGTGCTTAAAATTTTGTTTTATTTTCTATCCTCATCATGTTGATACTTGGTTCTTCAGCCACCACCCAGCAACTTACTCTTCACTGAAGCTAACAGCCGTGTTCTCTCTTGTCATCATATTCTTTAACTCGTGCCTGCCGATACCCTGAACCACCCAACCCGCCCACCCTTTCTTTCCCCAAAGCTCTCCTTTGTGTCTCTTTAGACCCTTTCTTATCTTACGGTGTTCTTATGCTACTCCTCTAACTGTTCTTTTTTTCTTCTTTTGTGTATGGTATTCATTTAGATGTGGGTGTCCCAGGGGCATCTGCCCCTGGCTGCTTCCTTTTCCATTTTCAGTTCCCCTCCCAGGCAGTCTAATCTCATGACTTCAACTCTACTTTCAATGTCAATGGCTGCTAATCTATGTTTAACTCCTGAATTGTTCCTCAAAATTCGGTCTCAGTTTTCCAATTCCTGGCTTGACATTTCCATCTGGATGTTTCTTTAGCACATTCTATATATCAGTTTAAATAATGGAATGTATCATCTTTCCTCTTAAATCTGCTTTTATTGCTATTTCCATATTATTTGCAATCACTTCTTTGTCTCTTAGGTGCAACGTGTCAACGTCATCTCTGATTCCTATTTTTCCTGTTCCTTGAATCTATACCCATAACGAGTGTCTCCTTCCACAAATAAATATAATTTAATTTCTAATTTCCAATTCTATGACCCCTCTTACATTTCAAAACCCTATTATCTTGACTAGGGATAATGCAAAAGTATGTTAGCTTTTTTTCTCCTAGCTAACTCCACCCAGCTGGAATGTGAAGTTGAGCCAGTTTAATCTTCCTTCATTTTAGGGTTTATGCCTCCCTTTGCTTCAGATCTTCAGTGACGCTGGTTTGTCAGCAGCCGTTCTCAGCTGGAACGATATTTCCTCCAAGGGGACACTTGCAGACGTATTTGATTGTCATAACTGAAGCAGGAGGCACCCAGGATGCTGCAAAACACCCTACAATGCATAGGACAGCTCCCTGCAATGAAGAGTTACCTGGTCCCAAAAGCCAGTGGTGCTAAGGCTGAAAAATTCTGGTCTAATGAGTGATTTACAAATAATGAACATGGCATTCTTGTTCTGGCTGGCACTTCATTTACAACTCCATGGGGTTTTCACAATTGCTCCTCTTCTCCACTTCTCACCGCTAGGTTTTTGCTCAGACATTTGTTCCCACTCACTGGCATTTTCTTTCTTTACCTTGTCCTCCCATTAAAAAAATCCCCCCCCCCCACCCGGTACCATTTATCTCTCAGTGTTCAGTATGATTGCCATATCTTTCCTACGACCCCATAAGAATCCTAACTGAGAATGATGATGCTTTTCCTGAGTCCCGGTAAGGATTTCTTTTAGTATCTAACATTTTCTTGTCTTTTACAAGTTTTTTATATAGCTGTCTCTTAAACCTGATTAATCCTTACATTTTTAAAAATACAAGCTTTATTGAGATGTAATGCACATGCTATACATTCAGTGTAAGTATACAACTACAGTGTAGTGATTTTTAGTTTGTTCACAGAATTGTGCAGTCATTACCACTACCCAATTCCAGAACATTTCATCTCCCCCAAAGGAGCCCATCCACATTAGTTGTCAGTCCCCATTTCTTCCTGCCTCCAGCCCCCAGGAAGCACCACTTCCTGTGTCTCTGTTTTAATTATTCTGGACATTTCATATCAATGGTATCTTATGATGGGTTGTGACTTCTTTCACTCAGCAAAATGTTTTCAGAGTTAAAGTGTGTCCTGGGCAAACCATGATATAAGATGTTCTATCCATAAGATTGGCATTTAACTTTGCAGGTACTGAGCAGTTTGTTCAAAACTTTCCTGGCTTGTTTTATTTATCGACCCAGTTCCATTCATTTTTGGTCTTTCAGAAATGTGTTCATATTTCTTGCTTGTTAAGCTCTGATTTATGTTAAAGTTAGGGTCTGACAAAAATGAATGCCAAATATCTAGTGTTGGTGGTTAGAATTAGAATTCTCTGAGAGGAGAAGGCTTAAAACAAGACTTGAAGCATCTGTAAGGTAAATGTACGAGGGGAGACCTAAAAAATCCCTGGAATTTATTTATAGAAAATTGTATATTTATTCTTAATGTTTAAACTTCAGTCACCTTCAAAGTACTGTCCATTTAATGCAATACGCCTATTGAGACATTTTTTTCCACCGCTCAAAACCGTTTTTGAACTTGTCGATTTTGATGCCTTTTAGTGCTTCTGCTGTTTTTGGCTTTACCTCTTCCACATTTGTCAAAATGTTTCCTTTGGAGGATATTTTTCATCTGGGTAAACAAAAAAAAATTATTGGGGCAAGATGGAGTGAGTAGGTAGGGTGGGGCACAGGGGTCAGACCGTTTTGGTCAAAAACTGCTGAATACTCAGTGTGGTGTGGGCAGGTGCACTGGTAAATCACCCATCATGAAATGGGCAAATGTGCTGACTCTTCAAAATTACATTCACTGAAGCTGAACACAATCTCTCACAAGAATGCCAGCTGGTACACTGATACAGATGGGTTCCTAGAACACTCACCTAGCAGTGGAAACCTATACTACAAGGGACTTGTCCTCCAGAAGATAATTTCAGTTTTTTTGAGGTCCCCCTTTGTATGTAGAGAATCTTGTTAATATAACCAAATTGGGCATGGAATTAGTACAAAATAATGACTCATCTGAGTTCTAAAACATTCTAAAAGAAATGCAAATGTTAAACTTTTCAGTGTGCATGCTACTGCTTTCTGAGATCATTTAGGTTATTTGAGAAAGAACATTTTAGGTAGAGGGAACATTAAGTGCAAAGCCTTGAGCAAGGGGCTTGCCTGCTCTGTTCAAAGCACAGCAATGAGGCCAATTTAATTAGGATGGATTAGAAAGGGGAAGTAGGAGGAGATGTGGTCAGAGGAGTAATGGGGACCAGATCCCATAAGTCCCCATATCATGGTGAGGACTTTTAGCTTTTATTCTGGGTGAGCTGGGAAACCATTGGAAGGTTGTGAGTAAAGGAATGTGATTTCTCTCTCTCTCTCTCTCCCTCTCTTTTTTCATTGTTCAAGCATAGTTGTCTCCATTTTCACCCCAGCACTCCAGCACTCCCCTCCGCCCCTGCCATCCCTACCTCCCACACTCAACCCTGCCCCTCTTTGGCTTTGTCATGTGTCCTTTATACACATTCCTTGACAACCCTTTCCCTTTCACCCGTTATCCCCTCCCCCTTCCCCTCTGGTTACTGTCAGTTTGTTCTTTATTTCCATGTCTTTGGTTGTATTTTACTTGTTTGGTTTGTTGATTAGGTTCCACTTATGGGTGAGATCATATGGTATTTGTCTTCACCACCTGGCTTATTTTACTTAGCATAATGCTCTCCAGATCCATTCATGCTGTCGTGAAGGGTAGGAGCTCCTTCTTTCTCTCTGCTGCATAGTATTCCATTGTGTAAATGTACCATAGTGTTTGAGCCACTCATTGACTGATGGGCACTTAGGTTGCTTCCAGCGCTTGGCTATTGTAAATTGTGCTGCTATGAACATTGGGGTGCATAGGTTCTTTTGAATTGGTGTATGGAATTTCCTCAGAAAATTAAAAATCAAACTGCCTTTTGATCTGGCAACTCCACTGCTGGGATTATACCCTAGGAATACAATTGTTTTAATAGAATATTTCTGAACTTTGGAGAATACACTGAAGCTGGACAAACATTTAAAACAGGGAAGACGGTGAGTGCGATGGTGATTGCAATAACATAGGCAAAAATAATTTTGTCTGGGACTGGATTGATGTGTGATAAACAGCCAAATTGTGGACAGATTCTGAAGATAGAGGACATAGAATTTGCCGACAACTTTTTATAGAGTGTAACGGAGGAAACACATCAAAGATGGTGCCCAGAGTTTTTGATTGATAGCTGAAAGAAGGGAGTCATTGTATTTGATGGGAAAATCTTTGGAGAGGGACAGATAGGTGGTTACCAGGAGCTCAGTTTTAATCATCTTGTTTGAAATGCCTTCCAGTTGGATTTGTTGGATAGGTGTTTGAAATTCAGAGGAGCTGTTCCAATTGGAGATGTAAATTGAGGAGTCACTAGTGTGTGTCAAGTACTTCAAGCCATGCAACTGGATGAGATCAAGTGGAGGAAGTGTATAGATAAAAGAGAGAAGCAGCCCATGGACTGAGCTCCGGAGCACTCCAGAGTCTAGAGGCCAGCAGATGAGGAAGAACCAGCAAAGGAGGCAGAAAAGGAGAAAAGGCAGGTGAGTGGCGGATCTATCTGCTCATTAGAATGAACTGTGTGAGGACAATTCTATGCTTGCTCAGTGTTGCATCCTTCTCCAGCATCTCATGCACAAGGGGCAATCCTAGATCCTGGCTGAATGAATAAAACAATATGAGACACTGTATCAGTAGCTTCTACATGAAGCAGAGAGTTCCTCTTTTCCATGCTGCCAAATTCTTGGTCTGTATGGAAGTCCTTTATCTCAGGCACAGGGACTGCGGATGCTTGAGTTTTTTCTTTTCAGACGCAGGTGTCCTCCCAACGTCCTCCTGTCATTCTCACACTGGTAGCTCTGTCCTATAGGGCAGCAACTGGTTATATCTTAACTCTCTGCATTATGCAGGAAAAGATATCGTCACGTGGACCATTTTTCGTTTCTTCATAAAACTCCTGGATGACAATAAGCCTGCATGTGCATTCTCAGAGAGGGGGGGCGCCTTAGGTCTTTGCCTCTGTGCCTCCCATATTTTCTTTTCTCATGGCCAAGCACATTCTCCTTTGTGATATTCTTGCATTTTGGAAGAGAGTCACTTGTGACCTTTCAAAGACACTTTCCAAACTACATCAGTCTCCCGAGCCCTCAGTTTAGTGCCGCTTGCCCCACTGAGCACTGTGACCAAGGACCCTCTGGATCATATAGTCCCATTACTCTGGTAATATTCTAACATGGGCATAACACCTTTCCTTTGTGATGCCTAGAAACAGTGTATGCTAACCTAATTACAAATGAGACATTACATCCGATACATCACGACACAGTATGGAAAATCTATTTGAACATATATATTAGAGTAAAATAATATAATACAGGATGAAACCCAGAATTTTACTTGCAAAGTTTTTATCAAAGGTAAAAGTAACATGCCATTGATGAGGCTCATAATTATCAATAAAAAGGCACACAAAGTGTAAGAGAATACATTTAGGAGCTGTAGTTTTTAGAAGTCCAAGTATTACTGTGACAGTTCTTAAAGCTGTTAGAGAGATGATAATGACAAGTATGTCAGAATGCCCTGGGAATTACTGGCATCTTAAGGCCAGCAACTGAGTGCCATAAATGCAGATTTTGAAGAAAATAAATAAAATGACAAGAAAAAGTCATTACCTTCAGAAAAAGCAAACTACTATCCTACCTAAGTCTCTCGTATTGTTAGGAAAATGTCAAGCATCCTTGGACTTAGAATATCCTTCTGTTTCCTGCTTTAAAAGTTGATGAACGTGAGAAAGTAACTTAGTTTGGACTTCTAAATCTACACTAGCACGTTCATTTTGGGCATCATCGTGGTAAACGTGCAAAGCCTGCGTCGCATTTGTCGGTTTTTCACTCAAGGAATCCACAACAAGGATGAAATTGCAGACTGTTATCACGCTAACTTTGGTTTGCAAATTTCTGATGACTAAGTTTACATAAAAATGTCATATTATGAGACATATGAGAAATAAATGACATTTATTTTCCTGTGGGGTCCTATGCTTCATAAAGAACACTTGAAAGGGTTTTTTTTCCCTCCAGTTTAGATAATGCACTGGGGCTAAGAAGAGTTATGTGTACATCTCTCTCTCTCTCTCCCTCAAAATATCTGATAGGTGAGTGGGCTACTAAGTGCCTAACGGACAGAGAACATGTACAGAATGGATACACTGGCCAAGGGATGATCCTGAGTGGGGCAAAGTGGGATGGCTCGAAACTTCACCATGCTACTCAGAACAATTCAGAATTTAGATTTATGGATGGTTTATTTCTGGAATTTTCCATTTAACCTTTTTAGATAGCTGTTGACTGTGGGTAACTGAAACTCAGGAAAGCAAAACTGTGCATAAGGGAGGACTACTGTGTAGTAAGGCCTCACATAATGTCTTCGATAAATTCTTTGATTTTAAGTGAAGTGATGTATAATGAAACCAATTTTACTACAGGCCAATAGATACAAACAATAGTAGGTTCCCACAGCATGTCACATTAAAACAAAACAATGTTGAACTAAACCACCTAATTCTAGGACGTGGGATAGTTTAAAAGTAACACTTAGGCCATTTGTCATCAAGCTTTGGTGAAATCTAACAAGAGAATGGGGCTTTTACATTAGGTGGAGATGATTTCAAGCTTTGTCAAAGATTATAAAACTTAAAGAGTCTGTTGTCAAAGGAAATGCAGGCTGAATAAAAGTTTTCAGAGACCATGATTTTTTTTTGTATTAAAAGTAACTTACAACTGACGTTTTAAGTTTTCCCCTCTTCTCTACTTTGTTACATGCCATCCTCTAACTTTCAGTTACTTTTAAATTCATACATGTCAAATATTTATTAAAATTCATTCTTGGGTGATCATTGCAACGTAAGAAAAGTCATTTTTCTCGGATCTTCTTCATCATTCTGAAACCAGTGAAAAGCGCCAGACATTTTCTGGGTTGTTGATGGTCTCAGTCTGTTTGGGTTCTCACAATGAACTGCAGTAGACTGTGGCTTAAACAACAGAAATTTATTTGCTCTCCATTTGGAGACTTTAAAAGAACTAAAATTTTGCAGTTGCATCAATTTTTGTTTTGATGTAAAATGAAATTAGGTGTGTTTATACATTAGTGTGGTATGTAATTTATGCTGGATCACATTTTCATTAGTCACGAATAGTTCTGAAATTTTTCATATCAAATGGGCCCAAAAGATGGACCACAATTAATGCACTTTTTAAAAAAAGATTTCATTTAGTTATTTTTAGAGAAAGGGGAAGGGAGAGAGGAAGAAAGGGAGGGAAATATCAGTGTGTGATTGCCCCTCACGTGCCCCCTACTGGGGACCTGGCCCGCAACTCAGGCATATGCCCTGACAGGGAATCAAACTGGCAACCTTTTGTTTCGTACTCTGGCACTCAGTCCACTGAGCCACACCAGCCTGGGCCAGTTAATACACTTTTGGAATCCTCTTTAATATCATTGCCACTGTCAGACCTTTCTAAGGTAGTCCTATATTTAATTTCCAAAGTGGGGTTGAAGAAGTTCAGGAGGCACCCTGAGTTTATATGTGTTGAACTTGGCTTTGCCCTACCAGCTTCCTCAGTACTATTGTAACCCTTAGGTTTTAAAATTGTTTCTGTGTGATTTGCCCTTTTATTTATTTTAGCTGCTGGACACACCTTTTCCTTTTTAAGCTGGTGTGCCGATGGCCTTTCCTTGTAATAACAGTTGACATAATGCTGTTGAGCTGAACAAAAACAGCCCTAAGGAAACACTGGCTATTCCCAACTTTCTCAGGCGTCTGCACAGAGGAATGTAGGTGTCCAACCAGGGTCAGGTGGTCAAAGAGACACCAGTGTGAGCAGCTCGGAATTTCAGGTTCTCGGGCATACTTCTTTTTGCTTGGGATTTACATTCCCCCCTTACCCTAGGATATGGAATTAGAACAATAATGAGATACCTTTTTTTTTTACCTGTTAGATTGACAGCCGTTTTGAACAAGCAAAAACAACCATTGCTGACAAATACTCGGAGATATAAACATTTCCTTATTTTGGTGGTAGGGGTGAGAATTCCTCAACTGTTTTGGCAAATAAATGTGACAACAATTATTTGAATTAAAACTATATGTTTTATGGCAATTCCAGTTCTAGAAATCTAACTTACATTAAAAATCACATTTGATAAAGAATGTGTTCATAGCATTGTTTTTTTTATGACAATAAACCATAAACAATCTGCATGCCATGCACAGGGAGCTTAATAAAGTGTGGTACGCATGTGCACACACAGGCATGTGCAGTGGACGATGATATATAGATTATTTAAATGTCCCAAATGGGAGGGTGCTCACAATATACAGTGAGATGAATAAAAGCAAATTCTGAGTGAAGTGAATAATATCAACCTGTTAAAAAAACCCCAAACCTAAAACCAGAGTTTGTACCCTTCTTTCCTGCTGGAACCATGGAGGGTGCAGGAGAGAAGAAAGAACAGGTCCTGCTGTGCCTGGACTTCTTAACAAAAAGTGAAGGGACTTTTCAGAGCTGGAGGTCAAGCGCCTGAGAAAGAAGTTTGTTCAAAGGACATTTTGAAAGCTAAGAGAGGAGCTTATCTCTGAGGAAGGTGAGCACCATCACCGGGATATAGGCAGATGTATAGAACTGAGGCAAGAATGTCTAGGATGGCAAGAAAAGCTGGCAATTTCAATGAGCCTACAGAACCCAAGTTGGCATATCATTGGGATCAGTGTTAATGGTGTGAACCCAAAGTTCTGAAAGGTGTTGTAGCTTCTTCAGCTTTGCCACATTTTCAGTGACACCTTCGTAAAGGCTTTTGTGAACGTGCTGAGGATTATGGAACCATGTATTTCATAGAGGTACTTGAACCTGAAGTTAGTGAAGGAATTGATCTGCATGCATGGTTATGACAAAGTCAATAAGAAGCTAATTGTGCTGACAGATAATACATTGCTTGCTCGATCTCTTCGTAGGCATGGCGTATTCTGCATGGAGGATCTCATTCATGAGACCTATACCATTGGAAATTGCTTCCAACAGCAGCAAACAACTTCGGCTGGCCTTTGAGTTATCTTCTTGAGGTGGGCTGCACAAAAAGACCATGCATTTTGCAGGAGGTGGAGATGCTGGCAATAGAAAAGTCTAAATCAACGAGCTTATTAGAAAGATGAACTCAGGTGTGTAGCATAATTATTTCTGAAATCTGGTCAGTTAACGAATGGTGACTCCTTTCAAACTGAAATGTAAAACAACAAAACAGTCCTGCCCTCCTCCATTCCCACTCCAGAGACAACAGGTTATTGGATTAACCAAACAGAAAACGGGACAAGTACACACGCAATTCTTCATGTTTGTTACTTAAGGGAGGTATGGGGGGTGTATTTTCATTCATTCATTCATTTCTTCATTTGTTATATCATAAAAGGGAAGCCACAAAGATGGATACTGGGTGGGAGGTGGGCTGATCACCAATGTCACAGCCAGCCTCATTATCATCCCTCTAAATGTGAGCAGGGGGTTGCCTCTGACTTTTTGAGCACAGAGATTTGGAGATGGAAGTTGATTGAGGAGGGAGAGAATGGCTGGACCATGCACATTGCCTACAGTTACTGATAGCCGTGCTCTCCCGCACAGGGGTCTTCAGGTTGCCCAGGGCAACTCTCTTCTCGGTTATGTGCAACAGTGCAGTAGCCTTTTGCTTCAGGAGAAGTTTTAGTCTTACCTCTGCCAACTTCTTAGGGTGGGAAGAACGAAGGCAGCAGAGGGTTATTGATGGACAAAGGTGCATTTACTATAGTTAAGTATTTGTCCAAGCTTCTAGATGAGTCAAGAAAATCACCAAAATTCATGCTTCCCTGTTCATCTCACCCAAGACCTAGGCACCCATTTCTATGTGGGTGTCATTGTCTAAAGATTTGATAGAAGAACATGGGAGGATAATATTTGAAGATATTAATCTGTGCTGTTTTTCTCCCTCTATGAGTATGTATTCTCCTCTCTCTGTTCCTCTTCATTCAAGCAGGTGGTTAACTATGAGAAAGCGTGAAGCAGGATGGTGTTTCTGGCTACTAATTATCAGTAACCCAATCTGAAGGAGTCAGACAAAATTGTCAGAAAAGGCAAAATGAAGGAGGATTTATGGGCATCGACCAGGTCTCCTGACTAGAGATGTGATAGAAGGAAATTTTCCAAGCTAAAAAGAGATACCCGTAAGTATAAGGGGGTGTTGGCAGGAAGTGAAGCATGGAGATTGTGGGGGCAGAAAGATAGGGTCAGTGCCTGATTTTCAACTACATCAGGAAGGGAGTGGTGAGACCTGCTGAGGAAACACATGTGTAGTATTGACACAAATGAAATGAAGAGGATCCATTTTCCCAATGGCAGACATTTGGGAATAATAAAAAAAATGCATAATGAATATCCTTGTGTCCCTGTGCAAGAGTTTTTCTGGGATTTGCACTTTAGAAGTTGGCTTGCTGGGTCCTAAGCTTCAAATTTTGCTCGATATTGCCAAAAGGCTTTCCAAATTATACTCATTTGCTCTTTCAACCTTTTATATATTTTCTTCTCAAATGTAAACTACATTCCCTATGGTAAAACTTCAATATTTATTAATCATTGTTAATTAACATTAAAAATTTGAAAGTTCTCTTGGTTCCCACCACACCTGTCATTGTCAGGCTTTTGACTTTTTCCCAGTTTGACAGACAGAAAAATGAACCTTGATTTAATTTGCATGTTTCTATTGCTAGCACGTTACAGCTTTCCCCCATGTATTTATTGTCTGCACAGAACTTCCCTTTTGCGAACTGGAGGTTTATATTTATTTCTTTACTGGAATTTTTGTCTTCTTCTTGTATATAGGGTCTTTTTATGTATTCTAGATTGCAATTATTTCTCAAATGTCTTTTAAGTATTTTCTCTGTCTCTAGCTTGCCTTTGAACTTTGTTTATGGTGTCCAATATATAGATCTATAAAATGTTAATGTCTTCAAATGGTTTCATCTTTTAGTTTGTACTTAATGGTTCTTTTTGAAAATTTTATTTATTTATTTATTTTTTAAAATATATTTTATTGATTATGCTATTACAGTTATCCCATTTTCCCCCTTTTATTCCCCTCCGTCCTGCACACCCCCTCCCACCCACATTCCCCCTCTTTAGTTCATGTCCATGGGTCATATA
>VMDR010025175.1:0-14633 GCA_007922815.1 Macrotus californicus | reverse complement strand
ACCAAAATACCACACTGACTAAACAAAAAACAAGCAGAGGAGATCACTATTCCCCATGAAGTAATAGAGGCGGGCATCTACTAAACTAGAGACACTCAATGGCAAATATTCCAGTCACATCTGCCTCAGCAAGGATTTTGCTCTGTGTAAAAAAATACTAGCACATAGTAAAATAATTTATTGACATGATGTTTCTTTATTTAACAAGCTAGGCCGTCATTTTATTTCATTCTTTTTGTATCAATATGGAAGTACTTCATTTTTATCACTGAACCGTTTACTAACGTTTTATTGTGTCTGAATGTCTGGTTTTAACCTTATCGTCACTGTATCAGATTTTCACCTCTGAACTCAGCGCAACCTACAGCTAAGTGACTCTAGGAAGGGATGTAACATTGATGCTGGGTGGGTCTCAAGTCTTTGTTCCACATGAAATGCAAAAGGAACTCATTTCTGTCTTATCAGAGACATCTCAGACTCAGTAATCAAATTGGTAAAGAGGAAATATTAGTCCTAAAATTTTTAAAAGTAAAATAGAGTAAAAAAGTAAGAAGATTGTCCTGCACTTGAAAGTTTTACCAAAAATAATTCTTCCAAGTGAGGACATGACACCATTCAAACTAAGTCTTACTTAAAACTATAGTCTTACTTAATACTATAGTGTGTCACAATAGTTTTGAGGTTACTCTGCTTCATTAGTTAACAGTTTTATTTTATTTTTTAATTTCTATTATTTATTTTTAGACAGAGGTGAAGGGAGGGAGGAGAGGGAGAGAAACATCAACATGTGGTTGCCTCTCACATGGCCCCCACTAGGGACCTGATGCGCAACCCAGGCATGTGTCCTGACTGGGAACCGAACCAGCGACCCTTTGGATCACAGGCTGGCACTCAGCCAACTGAGCCACATCAGCTGGGGCATGTTAACAGTTTTAACATCATTGACACTGTCAAGCAGACTGATGACACCAGATTGACATACCTAATTTTTTTTTTATGATAAAGTATCTTTGCTATATTTTTGAAGCAATTTCTTTCAGAATTATATAATCTTAGCAATCTATAATCTGCAAATTTAATAAAAACAAAGCAAACATGTTAAATGACCTTAAAGGATCCCATCTAGGGATATCATCAAACTCATGAAAGATATAAAGCCTGCTCAATGATTTTAATTTTTGTGCCTTGTTCACAATATTCGGTGTAGTTAACAAAAATATGGATTCTTGAAAAAAGATTTCCACCTCCTATTCCATTTATCAGAATAGATTTGCAGAATTAGGAAAAAAAGATTGTTGCAAGATGGTCTTGTGTCTCAGTCCTGTGATGGCACACTGGTCTCAGACAGTCCATAAATGCCCATTTTGAAAACCTCTGCCTGTTTATAACACAAACATAACCAGAAACACCACTTATTAAGAACACAGCTGTGTCTATGTGAGATAACAGAAAATGTGTATGGTCTCTGACCCTGGTTCTCGGCATAGAGCTTCTCAGAACCTGGTAATCTCATGGGTGATAAGAGTGTTTTTGTTCTAATGAGGTGACTCTGAGTGCGCCCCTGGATGGCTGTTGGATGAGAAGTTGTTACTGAATAGACCAAGTCATGATTAGGAGCTTGGAATGTTCATGTCCTGAACCCCTTATCATCTTGAACGATAAGAGAAAGGAGTTAATGATAGTTCATGTCTAAGTGATAAAATCTGCATAAAAAATCCCAAAAGTAAGGAGTTGGGAGGACTTTCTGGTTAGTGAACATATCCGCACACGAGGAGGAGACAGAAGCTCTTATGCTTGGCATGCTCCCAGACCTTCCCCTACATAGTCCTTCATTTGGCTTTTCACCTGCATCCTTGATGATATCTCTTAATAAACTGGTGAAGTCAGTAAGTGTTTCCCTGAGTTCATAAGTGACTCTAACAATTAATGAAACTCAAGGAAGGGATCACGGGAACTTCCAAATTTGTAGCCAAATTTGACTCAGTGTACTGCATGCAACATGTTGCCTTGGTTCAGGATATCATCCCATACTATAGGGTAAAGAATATGGCATCCCAAGGAACTACTACTTGCTATTGGCATCTGAAGTGTGTGTGTGGCAGGGGCAGTCAGTTCCCTTTAATCAGGTAGTGTCAGAACTGAGTCTCATTGTAGGCCTCCCAGCTGATACCCCAGAACTGCTTGGTGCAGGAGCAGAAACCCCACACATCTGGTGTCAGAAATGTGAGTGTGGCAGCAGTATGAGAATAAAGGAGAAACACGCAAATGGAAAGATGGGTAGACAACTGACTTTTCCTAAAACAGTCTGGGACTGCACCAATCTATTTAAAAAGAGCTTGAAGTCTGTCACTGTCCTTGCTAGGAGAGGGCCAAGCACCTGCAGGCCACAGGCACAGCTCCCGTCAGCATTGCTGAGGAGCCGGTGGGATGTGCAGAGGTTTGTACTGCATAGGGCGATGGAGGTGTTGGTGGCACTGGGAAACAATGGTCATCTGATGAAAGTGGCAGGTCTCTTCCATGGAAGCTGCCATATACAGAAAAAGCTGGAGGTCCTTAGAGGAAACCTGAGGCCAAGGGGCAGGGTGCGGCTCCTGGTCAGAAGCTCTGTGGGCTTGGAGATGGGCAAGCTCGATGAGTGAGGGGCAAGAGTCAATATATAGAAACGTTGTCACCGTATGTTGACATGTTTCCTCCTGGATATCAAGGTAAGTTAAATGGATACGACACTAGGTATCTCAGGAAAAAAGTACTCTTAAAAACAATGTTGATGTTAATCTTAAAGCGAGAGACCCAGGTTGAAGGAACTGGGTTTGCTTCAGTATTCTGGGTCACATGAGGCTGCAATTTGAATTACAGTTACAGGGATCAGAAAATAAGTGATTAGTCCAAAAGTACATATAAAATTCTTTAAAGATTTAATTATCATAATCAAAACAACACAGCTCTAAGTGCAACATTAGACTTATGGATTACAAATCATTATCTTTGTGTTTATATGAAGGAAACAGAGTAGCTGAGCTTGACTTAGCTCCTGCAAGGCTTTTATCTCCTGATGTATAAAATAGTGATAACATCCATCCTATTTAACTCATAGCTATGAGGTGCAAATGAGAGAACACAATGGGAAACTAATAATATCCTTTATGTATGTAAATAAGATGATAATCATTCAGTTTACTATAAATTCATTTGCCTAGGTGAACTCAGAAATGACATTCGTGGGATGAAAAACAAAAGTTGAAGAATCATTGTACTTTAATGTTTTTGGTAATAATGGTGATGATGATGATGATGATGATGATGAAGGAAGTGGTTTTTATGTAGACATTATCACTGATTAAAATAATATATATTTTAATTTTCATTAAATCTGTACTGCAGAGTAATGCCATTTTAAAATTAGCTGCTATAAATAAATTGATGTGTGTTTCTAAGAGTCATTAGGTTTAAAGAATTAATGAAGGAATTGCCCTGGATTGGAGGTGGGCTGCTGAAGGGCATCCTTCTAAGGAATGGGTCTGTGCTCCTGAACGTAGACCTGGAGATAAGGACTTGAGGGCACTGAGGTAATCCTAAAAAGTATGGGCTGGAGGTGGGGAGGAAGCATAATAGGCACCTAACTACTCTGGACCACTGAGACTCCATTTTTCTGGACCCCCTTTGAAGAATTTTATAGAACCTCTCAGAATTGTTCCTCACTGACAATACAGAGTGGGGCAAATGTAGGTTTAAAGTTGTGAGTACACAAAACACAGAGTTTACAATTGTATTATTATTTAATTATTGTATTGTTTTCCATATGAACAAAGGTAAACCTACTTTGTTAAAATAATTTTTATTGTTGTTCTATGAGAGTTGTCCCAGTTTTCCCCTCTTTACCCTCCTCCAGCCATCACGTACCCGCTCCCTCAGTCAATTTCCACACTGTTGTCCAAGGCCGTGGGTCATCCACACATGTTCTTTGTCTAGTCGTCTGCAGCCATACCACCCTGAATGTGCCCAGCTTCGTCTATAAACCTACTCTTGTCCCATCCTGCATTTTCCAAGATTCTCATGAGTTTTCGTTGTTGTTGTTATTATTTGTTTTGGGGGTGGTATCTGAGTGTGTTATCAATCTGCTACAACTAGGCTGTCTTGCCCTTGGGCTCAGCAAGTTTCCATGGTGTTAGATAAAGCCCCAGGGAAGAAAAGTAGAGAGGGGCAGAAGCTCCTGTTGGAAGGCCATCAGTACGAATGGGGTTGTGCGATTTGGCCATAGCCATAGCCGTGAACTTGAAGGTTAGCTGAGGAGGTATGAAGCATATTAATAGAAAAAAATTCATGAAATAAAATATTCCATATATTACAAAGGGGAAAGTATGTGAACTAAAGTAGTCATGTACTAGAACGTAAAACTTGTCCATCCATCATTTTTCCAAAAGAAATTAAGTGAGAAATCCAGCTTTTGAACCAGAAACACCAGGGTAAAAAATCCTCTAATAGTAGTTGTGTAATCTTGATAAACATATTTGACATCTGCGTCTTTTTCTTTAATAACTAAAATAGGACAACGTAAAACTGCTCTGAAGCTTTGTGGAGACCATGGAAAGAATATGTCCAGCTTAGGTGTTGACCCATGGCAGGGATGTAACATATGCTATGTCTATCTTTATGTCATCCCTGCTGTGGACTGAATTGTAAACCTCTAAAGTTCACAAATTGAAGTTGTAAACCCAATGTGACTGTACTAAAATAGGGTTTGTGAGGAGGTGATAAAGGTTAAATGAGGTCATAGGGTGGGGCCCTAAGCCTATAAGTCCTTTACCCTTAGAAGAAGAGAAAGAAACACCAGTGCATGCTCTCTCTCTCTCTCTCTCTCTCTCTCTCTCTCTCTCTCTCTCCTGTATGAGGGCACAGCAAGAAAAGGACCATCTGTAAACCACAAAAATATTCCTCACTAAAAACCAAATCAGCTGGAAACATTATCTTGGACTTCTGGAATCCAGAACTGTGACGAAATAAGCTTCTCTTGTTTAAGCCTCCTAGTTTGTGGTGTTTTGGTATACCAGTCCAAGCAGACAAAGACATCCCTTTAAAATCTACACATGTGGTATATAGAATATGGCAGTGTCTTTGTCCACTCATGCTGCTTTAACAAAGTAGCACAGACTGGATACCTGGTAAACAACAGAAATGTATTTCTAACCATTCTGGAGGCTGGAAGTCCAGGATGAAGCTACTCACACTATTACCTTCAAGGGAGTGCTCATTCCCTGATTCATACCTGACACCACATTGCTGTGTCCTCATGTGTTTGAAGAGACTAGAGATCTCTCTAGAACTCCTTTTCTGAGGGCAGTATTTCCATTCATGAGGACTCCACTCTCATGACTTCACACCTCCCAAAGCTCCACCTCCTGATCCATCACCTTCAGGTGCTAAGCTTTCAACAAAAAAATTTGAAGGGGACCCAACCATTTTGACTGTAGCAGGTAGATGACTTTTTATTTCCTGCATTGTCTTCTGTTTGTTTGTTTGTTTTTAAGAGCCATCTTTAGTTTAATTACCTTTGAAATCCAACTTGATGTTTCAAATGTTTAGCTCAGGTCACATATTCTTGAATGATTCAGATTCCTCCCTTCTGTGATAAGATACGGTTTTGTTTAACCTAGGAAAGTAGAAACCATAAAGAATTGTTTCAACTTTGTATTTTATGAATACTATATTATAAATTTAAAATCTGCAAAGTTCCTGACTTTCAAATGTAACATTAGCCTTATTTTCTTATGCTGGGCACTGGAATCTTGATATTAAATGGAGAATCAACCACGATTATGGAGGGTAGAGGGTTTTCATCTGTGTGAACATGTGTCTTTTCCTTAGAGCTTTGTAAAGATGACAACATGATTTGTTGCAATGAATGAGTACATACTCTGCAGTGGCACCTATTTTACAACTTCCTGTATGCATGCCATATATCTGCAGACAGCAAACTGTAAAGGACATACAGAGGTAGAAGTGGACATGAGTGTCTTCTTCTGTCCCAATAAGAGCAGATAATAGCTCTTAACCAATGTGGCTACAGGGATAGAAGATTCCCTTCCATATATCCTGCAAGGCTCCCTTCCTGGGCCATCTGCTTTGACATGCATGCACCAGTGCTTGGAATAGACCTCTACTGCCCTAGAGCACAGAGGACTGTGGCTGCCTTTCCACGGCTCCCGCAGAGACACCCTGCAATTCAAACTGTAAGAGCTACCAAGTTCTAACATAAGAGTTAAGAAAAGTTCCACAAGGCCTTATTTTTCCACGATCACAATGACAATGCATTTTTAACAGTTATCTTGGTGTACAATTTACACACCATCAAACATCCCCATTAAAATTGTGTGACTCAGTGAGGTTTGGTGACTTTAAGGAGCGCTGTAGCATAACCACAAGGCAGTTGTGGAGCATCTTCATCGCCCCCCAAGTTTCCTCATATCCGTCTGCCGTCAGTCCTTTCTACTGCTCCAGCGCCGCGGGTGCTGGTCACTCACGAATCTGTTTTCTGTTTTTATGGATTTATTTGCCTTTTGTCGAACTTTATGTATCTGGAGTCATGCAATGCATGGTCATTTTTGTCTGTCAATGACAGTTTTGTCCTTTTGTTTGGAAATAACTATAGGTTCACAGGAAGCTGTAAAAATAGTACAGAGAAAACCCATTTACCTTTCACCCCATCTTCCCCAATGGTGACACCTCACGTAACTAAAGAACAATATCAAAGCCAGGAATTTACATCGGCACAGGGCATGTGTGTGTAGTTCTGTGTCATTCATCACATGTGACAGAGGACAAATGTGGATGTGTATTTCAAGTGTATGTTGGATTTTTTCATTTGGAAAATGTTATATAAATGAAATCATGCAATATGTAAGATTTTATACTTTAATTACATGCAGTTTATTATATATCAATTATACCTCACAAAGATGTTAAATTGGGGGTGAGCAAAGCTCTTGCTCAAACCAGGTCCTTGCTTAACACCTTTGAGGTGGGAGCAACCATCTGGACATAAAAATTCCTTCTGTCTGGACTCCTCTTAGAGCAAGGTTAACACAGATCCTATTTATGTCAATGTAAGACATAAGCAGGTTAAGTAACAACAGTAGTAACTGTTTGTAAAAATTGTAACAACACCCCTGCAAGCCACCTCTCCTGTTTACTGGAACGTTTCAGCAACATTGGAACAAGAGAAGCGTCCAGTCCACAGGAAACTGCCCGGTGAGGGAAGGTGATGTAACACAGGATTGCTCTCCTGGATGAAGATGGGGACAGCTATAACAAAGAAACAAAGGCAGGGCTTTCCATTCCATTTCCCTGTGCCATGAGGTGTTTTGTTATTTATAGTTTTTTCTTAGTTACTTTCTTCATATGGCTATTTTATGATCCTCTAGGCATTGCATGAAACGTGTGTAACTATGACGGCTGAATCGTGTCATTTGACTAATTCGAGCGATGGTTAGAAAACGTACCTTCCTCTGAACCCTCGACATTTCCCCATTGTAACTGTCTTCAATATCAACTCTAAATATTTCCTTCATGTTAAATATTAACTCTGTTGAGAACTACGTCAAACAATGTTATAATTTTCTGTGCTGTTGGCTTCTCTAGTGTTCTTTCTTGAGTCCTGAAATCTCAACAAACTTTAGAGTAAATAGTTACACATTATTTATATTTATATTTGCATATGCATTTGTATTTATAATTATTTATATTTATATTATTTTTCATGGTCTTTGTTTAAGTATGAGATGTATGAGAACACTTAAGTATTAAAAACAAGTATTACTTCTTAATTGTTTTTAATGTCTTTATTTTATCTTTGTTTACTAGATTACTATAGAATCATCCAATTTGCAAGCAGGAACAAAAGTTTATAAATCCATTCTAAAAATACAGCATAGTTTGAGAAAATATTGCTGAGTGCCCCTGGTCACTGGCGCCCAGGAAGGTGCTCAGGGTGTTGTTAATTCCACCTGGGATGACCCTCACTCTGACTCCCCCTGGTTACTGGGCTTCGTCTTCGTTCATACATGTGCTTCGCAAACAGTCTTCAAATGCCGAGGCTTTGATGAGTCCTGACTGAAGAGCTCTACAGCCTCCTTGAATACTCTCTTCAAAAGGCTGTGTGTGATTGTGTGAGGCTGCACCTCCATGAGTTTCTAGCTGTTTTCCTCTCTTTGTGATCACTGGACAAGACAAATCTTGAACTGTGTCTGCATAGACACTCCTTATTGTTGTCCTAGGAGTTTCGTTACACACAGAGCCAGCTCTGCCCGCCAGTCCCTCATATGTTCTTTCTCTATCCTCTAGAACTAACTCCTTTCCACATCTGTCCTTTGCCAAGAACACCCCTGGACCAGCTCCAATTTGCAGTTCATTCACTCCCCTTCCCCATGCCTCTCGCTCTAAACACCTTTCTCCTGAGGTCTCCCCCAGTCTTCTCCTCTGCTTTTTCTACTTTATGTTCTTCACCCATGCAGTAGAAGATGGTTATTTGGAAGTTTTTCATGTGGAAGAATGTACAGCTCCCTGACGCTGAGTTGTGTATCCACCTTCTCTCACTGAAGAACTCAGCAAGAGAAACGATGTATCGATACTCCCTGTCAAATCCCTAAACAGGTTCAGCATAAAGACACTGATAAATAGAGGTTATGGTAGGTAACACTCCTTGGATATCTAGAACATGTGTCTTTCTTCCTGCACTTTTTTCTTTTTAAATTAAATTTATATGAGCTTGCTTCCAAGTTTAAAGATTATTTATGTTAATTATATTAAAAATATACTCTGACTTATGAAAGACTGAATTTAAAAAAAAACTAGAGTCTAATTAGTTTGTGAGTTATAAACAATGCAATTACTAATGTGCTCAATTATTGTGTTATTAAATTGAAGTTTTGAGGTTCATAAAGGAAAGCTTTCCTCAAAATAATACTACAAGTCAGATGTGAGCAAATGCAATCACACACCCTACAAGAGGACTTTCAAGGCACAGCTGCTCCAGTAGGCATCCACTAACATCCAACTATCAAATGTGGACTAGTGCTCCATTTATCAGAAAATTCAAATTAATCTTAAGTTTTCACCCTTTATTCACGTAATCAGAACACATATATAAACTCTAACTGAATTTATTATTATAGAGTATGGAAAGACATTTAAAAGTTTATATCGGTAATCCCATAAAATATATTACCTCTGAGCGCATGCGAACAATTTTATTGAAGTCAATACCTGGCCCCCACCAACTGCCATTTGAACAAAACCTGCTGTGAATGGATTGGCCAATGAAGGGTTATTCCTCTTGTCTTACAACATTAGTACTGCAGAAAGTTGACACTGTGTGTTCCACTTAAAGAGTCTTTTCAAAGCCCATCACAAAGTAACACAGTTTTAGATAACTTTGGCTTCAGCTCTTTATATATCTCTCTCCTGTTCTTCAGTGATAGAATTATAATTTTCTTATTGGACATGCGCCATCTCACCTGCTGCTAGGTAATTCCATAGTGGAGCTCCTGAGGTCCCTTGACCCCTTATTAGAATGTACATTTTCTTCCACCCACCATTCTCCAAATGTTCACTACCTGTGGAGTCTTGATGACATAGCTCGGTTCTGCATGTCAAATAGTCACTTTAGTCCAATTAAATGCTCATTGCATGGCATTTTGACTGCTGATGAAAGCTGGGAGAGGCAGCACTTCCATTATGGAGTGTAATGGTATGGCTTTTTGACACAAAGTCAAGATAAATATTCCTAAGTTGTGTTGCATGGCTATTTTCTCTCTCTAAAAAAATAATCATCTGACAGTGCAATATTTTCCTGTCTCCAACACCATAATAAATAGAAATTTGACCATAGCAGTTAATATAGTAGCTCCATGGACTGAGATACAGAGGTTTTATTATTGATTTCTCACCAGGAATTAGAATTGCCAGGTTATATCCCTGATTAAAATTTGATTAATCACCTGTTACTTTGTTAATTTTACTCACTATAAAAGAGACATTACCTAGTAAAAACAGGTGAAATAAATACTAAAAAAAAATCCTTTAGAGCCATCAGGTCCTTATCAAACTCCCATCCCATGGATTAAACTAGTTAGCTGATTTTTCATCAAATGCTTCTGTGAGTGAATAATGCCACAGATACAATCACAGGAAAAAAAGACATTTCATATTTAAGTACATTCAATGGAATCACCCATTTTTTACTTGTGTGTGTGTGTGTGTGTGTGTGTGTGATAGTATTAAGTAAAATAATGGCATATATTGTGAGTGGGGGCAATATTTTGGTATAGGAAATAGACATCACATAAGTTATTTCAAGTAAAAATATTCAAGATGCACTCAGTGGTTAGAAGGCAGCTATAAGTGGTGAGAAAGTAGGAGTCCACTGTTGGCTCTCACTCCTGGAGTGGCAGTCCCATTTCCATGTGAATGCGCAGCTTAGTGAGACTCTGTGGGTGACTGCCACTGCTCTGGCAGGGTCACAGGGACCCAGAGCATGAGGAGTCGTCAATTAAAGGCTAAAATTCACAGCTAATCCCTCATACCAAGTCTCAGGCTTCTTGTTCTCAACTCTGTCCTTCCCTCTCACCTTACATTGTCTTTAGAAGACATGAACACACCATATCAAGAGCTTTGACTTTGTGCATAGTCTTCAATGATTTTCTTTTTTTCTTGGTGAATTGCTTTACTTTGACACTGTTTGTCTTTCTCTACAATATCTGAGCTGCCTAGCATATTTATCCTTCCAGCAATCCTTGTCTATTTGAGTTCTATCTCTTTAGACACCACACGAATCTACACAAATCAATTACACTATTCAGTGCTTATGATCAATTCATGATATTAAATATGTTTAGTCAATTTCAAGAACATATGACATTTTGATATTGGTCTCTACATGCTGTATTGCTAGTGATGGCCAAGAGCTGTTATTGAAGTTACAGTGCCAGCTCTTTGTGGATATTTTTTCTGGCTTCTTTTCATAAATTAAAAAAATGTATTTTTATATGTCTCTTGGCCACCTGTATGTTCCTTTTGGAGAAGTGTCTATTCAGGTCCTTTGTCCATTTTTTAAATTGGATTGTTTTCTTTTGTTGTTGTTGTTGAGTTTTGTAAGTTCTTTATAAATTCTGGACATTAACCCCTTATCAGATGTATCTGTGAATATATTCTCCTGTTCTGTGGGTTGTCTTTTTATTTTGTTGATGGTTTCCTTAGTTGTGCAAACACTTTTTAAATTTGATGCAGTCCCATTTGTTTATTTTTTATTTTGTTTCCCTGTATGGATGGGCCTGGAGAACATCATGTTAAGTAAAATAAGTCAGTGAAAGACAAATACCATATGGTTTCCCTCATATGTGCAATCTAATGAACAAACTGAACCAACAAAGAAAATGGGCACAGACTCACAGATGGAGAGCAGCATGACAGCTGGTGGTTGGTGGGGCATGAGAGGGTAGAGGGACTGAGCAAAAAGGGAAAAAGACTCATGGGATGGACAACAGTGTGGGGATTGCTGAGGGAGGTGAGTATATGGGACCTAAATGGTAAAGGAAAAAAATACAATAAAGATTAAATAAAAATATTTTAAAATTATAGTTGATAAATATTATATTAGTTTCAGTTGTACAGCAATTGAATCTAGTAATTAGTAACTAGACATTATATACCTTACAAAGTGATCCCTGTGAGCAGATGTTTAACTTTTGGGTGTGTTAACAATGCACACGTAAATTAATTTTATGTTGCCTTTTACAACCTCTTGTCTACAAAAGGTGCAGGAGACAGAATGGCATCGATATTCCCTAACTGAAAGTCGTGCCCATCACATGGCCAACCAGGAAGGAATCGGTGCACAGTAATGAAGAGGAGCGGGTGCATGCTCAGCTCCATTTGAACTAAGGGAATAAGGTGGTGGGGGGCAGATCTTTCTCCTGCAGAGCCCAGCAGGTGATGTAGCAGAGGGCTCTCTGCCTCGGAGATAGGAGTCACTGTTTCCTCTTACGAGACTGGTCAGTTGTCATCAGGTTCACCAGGACGGTTCACTATTCACGCCATCCAATCAAAGGAACTCAAACAAAGGATCAGATCCACAAGGTGACTTTGTGCAGTCCTTAGGCCCTCAGGCTTTGCTTGCTTATTCAACAGCCTAGGGAGCTTGTGAAAGGAACCTAAGTAAGCACACACTTCAAAAGATGCTGAATTAAACACCAACCAAGAAAGATTTTCTTAGGCTTTCATACACATCGGTTTGGACCATTAAAAACCATTGCTATACAAAGAACATTGTAAACACTTCATGTTTTTGTTAGTCCTTATACAGCAAAGAGTCAAGAATCTGAAAACAAGGAAGTCATCAAGTGTTTCAGTGCTTTAAAGCAAGGAAATTTCTTTTCCTGTAGTCATGGGAAAATGGTATTCCAGCTAATGTAATTTTAGCCTTCTTCTACTAATATGCAAAATGTGATTCAGAGATCGCATCTTAAAATGGTGTTGTGTTATCACCACGAGGGAGAAAAGAAAGTACAGGATTTATGTATGTGAAAAGGTGGGGAAAAAATCAAGCTTTTGCTGTATATGCATTTTGTGATTATTGTGTGTTTATATTTGTTTTCTCTTCTGGCTGATAAGCCAGCTCAGAAAAATATTTGAGAAGAATAAGGTCCTTCCACTTAGGGCCAAGGACACGTGCAGTCCATGAAAAGAGCCATTATAAACCCAAACAGGAATGGTTTTGAGGAGGTGTGCTGACTTGGATGCCTTACTTCCGTTGTGCGGGCTCAGAAAGTGTGCTTCACTGTGTTGTCACAACCAATACTCCATCATTAAAACTGATTAGGAACAACACAAAGCCAAAAATCAATGGGAGTTGCAACACTATGTTCAATGAAGAACTTGTGTAGGAGAAAAAAAAATCTTGATTTTTGAAGATACAAGAATGGCAGATTCAGAACACAAAGCAGAGAGCACACGCTTGGCAAAGTGAGAGATTTCAAGGACATTGTGCTTAACTCAGTGTCCCGGCACCAAGGCACAGGAAGGTGACGCTGGTTTGCCAGGACAGGTTGAGGGCATGCTCCCTGTCCACTTAGATATACAATACCTGATTCTCTTTTCTGAATCCAACCACCCTCTTATCCCTTTAAAAATATTAATGTGATCCACATTTCAGCTTGTGAGACACACAAACCTTGCCCTAAATGTTAAATAACATATGGGGACAAAAAGAGATTAGAAAGAGGTCATGACTAGAAAGGTGTGGGACATAGTATCTAGCTGCTTTCCCCATAATCGAAAACTGCAACAATAGGGAATTTTTTTTTTGCCTTTACCCTCATTGAAAATGTCACAAAGAGTCCTCATGATGCAACTAAATTGAGAAGTTCATGTGCATTTTTAGTCTCTGTCTGATAGAATCAAACTGTTCTGCAGTACAAGACAACCCACTAGGGGAAAGGCATTTAGTGCCTTCCACATAAGATTCAGAAATGTAGGTCCCAAAATACCTTTCCTTAAATATTTCCTGTTGCAAAAACAAAGGTTTGTAATACAGAGACAGGGTGATTGCCGACTTTGGCATAAAATTTAAATAAAATGACTTATAAATGATTTATAAATTATTACGGTTCAGCAACTCAGCCTAAACGGGCCCTACAATGTCACTCTCTAAAAGCTGCAAACCTCCAGGAAGGATGCGCTCACTGCTGTCTTTGCTGAGCTAATATTTTCAATCAGTTGAGAGGACTTAGCACATTAGTGATGAAGGGTCAGAAATGAAAGTGTTGTCAAATTGATTATCCTTTGGATGTGCTCCCTGAAAGGCTCTGGGTCTTAAACAACTGCCCATTCACTGAAAATTATTTTGATAAATGTGTATGTATATCTTTAGGTATTTAAAAGACAGCTAGAAAAGGGAAATTCTAGTTCTATTCTGATCCTATGTCAAAGCTTATTGCCAAGAAAAAACTTGTAACTTGTCAGCTCTGGGCTTGACTAAAAATGTAACTTTCCCACTAGTCACATTATTTACAATAGAAATGTGAAAGTCAAATTAATATTTGTAATTTGTATTACCAAGAATTTTGTAGTAGAGAAATTATTGCAGACTTAGCACTCAGAGAATCCTGTGTCCTAATTCTGCCTATACATATGGACTTTTTATGTTGAAACAGGCATAATGGTGATGTCTACCTTGCAGAGCTTTGCACAAGGTGTGTGATGCATTGATACAGCATTTACCACTGTGCCTGGAACTTTGTAAGGAAAAGCTTGCAACTTCCACATAAACATAGCATTCACAGCACATTTCAATGGCCTAATTATGTGTTGAATTGAGTTATATTACCATGTACTGGGAGACACAGATGATACTGGTAACATCAGAGATTTTGTTTAAATAAAAAAGTGACTACTACTGGTGGTAAAAGTAGAGGGGAAGCATTGAAACATTCCTTGATTGACTTCTATTAGGTAGGGGTTCCGTTATGGTGCAGTGTGAAATGCACCAAGAGGGATCAACATAACTCTGCCTTTCTTGTCAGAATGGAGCTGAACACAGGTATTTTTAAAAATTTATTGATTGATATTGATATTGATATTGA
>VMDR010025174.1:0-14630 GCA_007922815.1 Macrotus californicus | reverse complement strand
TGACAGATTCCTAACATTACCATAAATCGCCTTCTACTATATTAAGGATTTGGGCTGTGATGAATGTGGCAATTGCCCTCTGGGTCAGTGAAATGTATTGAGGTGTTGCTAGCTCCTGTCAGATGTTCGACAGGTTCAATGTGTTTCCTTCTGCTTTTATTGACGAGAGAATCAATTTATTAAATCAGACAGATTTCTTGTTTCCATCTTTTCCACTTAATCATTAAGATCGGTACTGGTACTTTTCAATAAAAATAATCATTGTTTTAATTTTTCCATTCTAACTTATGTTTCAGTAAGTTAAAGTCCTAATACTTGAATGATATCTTCAAACACAAAGTAAAAAAATGGGATTTAAATTGATTTTAATCTGAGACATCCAGAAAAGCCTAAGTCAAGAGCAATGTCTTGGCACAGGATTGGTGATGAATGGGTAATCTTGATAATTCCCTCTGTTATCTTCTAATTTGCACATCTTACATTGCCCCCCCCCCCCACAAAAAAAGATGAAGAATAGAGTAGAATATTGCCTCTTTTTGTTTGGCATGTGTGCCTAATTGAATTTTCGATACTTCATGAGGCAGTTTGTTGTTACATTTAGAGATTTTTCTCCTTTAATCAAACTATTTAATGAGTGATCTTAGAGAAGCCCCCATCGGCCCTTCCTCCCCTTCCTGCCCCGGGCCTGAGCCCCACATTGCTGGGATCCTGGGGACGCAGAAAACTGGCAACCTGCTCTGGCAGACTGGCAGCCTGAGCATACCTCCCACAAGCCTATTCCTTATGTTTTCTTTTTCAAAAACCTCAATTAAAGAAACTGAAATTCAAAGCAAAATCAAGGACACCTTGATTGAAACATGATTGAGATAATAGCCTCCAATCTAGGGTTGCTGTTCTTTGTTTTTTAGCTGAATATCTTTAGCATCTAATAGTAACTGATATGTTAGATCACTCTGGTTTGTATTGGGGCAGAATACCTACTGTCCTACTGGATGTAAAAACTAATGAAAGAAAAAAGGTGGAGAAATAGATTGGTCAGTCTTAGGAGACCACAAATACACCTGAGGCAGATGACCACTGTTTCAAAACCTCATGCCTGTTCTTTCTCAGAGATTTTGGTGTTAGGCTGCCAAAGCCCTACCTGGATTGGCAGGGTTTTCCCAGGTGGGAGCTGTCTCCTTTGGGGGACTTGGGGTCTCTGCCCTCTTACTGCCATTACAGATGTCAGTCTCCAATGGTCCCATGTGGGACCCTGCCACTGTTGTCTGCTGCCAAAGTCCCAGCAAGGGTGTCAGAAACAAATCATGAAAACATCTGATCTGTGGTGGATCTGTCATTAAATTGAAGTCCCACTATGGTGACCATTTTCTGATTGGAAGTCACGTGGTACCAGGCTGGCTCGCCTCATCTCCAAGCTCTATGGGTTATGTTGAATACTCTGCATGTGACCCCATCCATCCTCCAATGGGAGACTGGGTTCTAGATGACAACCCCCAAATTACTATCATGAAATTCATCTTTTGTGTTCCCTTCTCTAATCAAGAGCTTTCATACTTTAGCACTTTAGCCCCCATGTTCCCAGTTTTGTTCTTAATAACTGAGCCTGGCAGACTTTCCTTGAAGGATAGAAAAAGTTAATTAGAAACCTAATGACTGAAAAGGGTTAGTGTCAGCAGCAACACAGAAAATTACCGCCACAACTAGAGAAGACAGCTTCAGTTCAAAAAAAGCCCGAGTCACAAAAGCAATCTCTCTGGAACCCAGCTTCTTCATCTGTAAAATGAAGAGTAGACTACATAATTTTTGAGTTCTCCCACTGCTAATGCCCCAAGAATCAGTATCTGATAGACATTTTAAATTAGGATGTTAAGGTCTCCTCATTTGCTTAAATCAGATACCAATTTTCCATCTCTATTCTTTTTGATGTCTCCAGTATTAGAAAGTGTCTCTTTATCAATTTGGTAAGTTTTTATTAAATGCCTACTGTGGACCAGGAACTCTCACGGGTACCGAAAGGACAAAGACCCTGTGGTCTAGTTAACAGATGCCCTTGTTCTTCTTTCTTCTCCCGTCTCCGGTGGTAGTAAAATACTATTACTTACTCATCTCTCTTACCCTCCCTTCTCTGTCTCCTCTGATGGCTCCTCTTCCTTCTTGAATTTTTAATTAACCCTAAGGGTTAGTTACTCCATCCTTATTTCTCTACATTTTCCCCCTAAGAGACTCTCCTCATGGCCACAACACATATTATCTTCAAAAGTGCTCATTCCGTTTGTCGCTCCTTTTCTGTCACACACACAGTCACTCAAGGCCCAGACACTGTAGTTCTTCTACTTCTCTGCCGAGGAGATTGATCACTTCTACCTAAACCTGCTCTGGGCATTTCCTCCTCACTCTTAGCTCTTAGATTTGTCTCCAGTTTTTGGATCTTTTCCCATCTTTCACACTGCTCAGTGCACTTGGTTTCTATATTAGTTTCCTGGGGCTGCTACAACAATGTGCCACAAATATATAATTTAAAATGACAGAAATTTATTCTCTCACAGTTCTGGAGGCTAGAAGTCTAAAACCAAGGTGTTGTGGCAGGGCCGTGCTCCCTTTAATGGCGGTTGGGAAGAATCCTCCCTTGACTCTCCTAACTTCCGGTGCTTGTTGGCAATCCTTAGCACTCCATGGCTTTCAGATGTGCCACTGGCATCTTTGCCCCCCTTTTCACATGGCCTTCTCCCTTGTGTCTCTATCTCCCTCTTATTCACTGGACTTAGGGCCCACCTTAATTCAGTGTGACCGCATGCCAACTTTGTTACATCTGTAAAGACTATTTGTGTGTATGTGCACAGTGCATGGTACTGTGAGATCTACTGGTTAAAAACAGTCTATGTCATAGACCCTGTGATATCGAAGAGGCCTGAGTTCAATCTTGGCTTTACTACTTACTAAATATGTGATCTTATACACATTATGTTATTTCTATGATTTTCAATTTCCTCATCTATAAACTACAAATGTGCCCTGGCTGGTGTGGCTCATTGGATCAAGTGCCAGCCTATAAATCAAAGGGTTGCCGATTTGATTCCCAGTTAGTTCAAATGCCTTGGTTCCAGGTTAAGGATGCACGAGAGGCAGCAGCTGATTGATTTTTCTTTCACACACTGATGATGTTTCTCTCTTTCTTCCTCCCTTCCCCTCTCTCTAAAAATAAATAAATAAAATCTTAAAAAATAAACTACAAATGTTAGTACTTACCTCAAAGGATAAAGTGTAAAAACAATATATTTCAAGTTTTTAGCTGAATGCCTAAAAGTACCAAACAAACTGGACCAAACTAGGTACCAAACACACTGGACATTCTCTTACCTCCACTCTATTCCAATATGAATGGTCCATACTGGTCAAGCTGGTCTTCTCATAGGTCTAGAGATTCCCATCCCCAAAGCCTCATAGAGGTGCCTTTTCCCCTCTCTGTCTTCTTTCTTCTTCTTCTCCCATGCCATTTTTGAAAGCTAGACTCAAACCCATTTCCACCATCGTCCTAACCTGCTTGTCTGTGGACAACATTTTATCTATATTGAACAGATATTTTTTTTTCCAGGGATATGGAGTAGACATGTTTTTTCCATATTCTTCCTGCCAAGTCAACTAAAATCCCTGGATATTATATATAAAAGAAACACAAGCAGCCTCTTGTCTTGCAGCCGTTCAAGGCCAGGCATGTTCATACGGAATTTGGGCAGACGAAAGAAAATTCATGGAGCAGTCGGGATGTCTGACAGGCCTTTATTCTGGGGTGGGGCGATCTACGCGTGCCCCAAGTTGCGGGCCCCGCTGCAGGCAGTTCCGACTCCCTTACACACCAAATGCGCACAAGGCCAGCAGGGTGCCAAGGTATTAAATAACAAAGCATGATTCTGCACATGTGCGGCCCATGCTCAAGGTTATGTGAAAACTGCTTATCATAGTTGCCGGAACACCGGGGTGAGGGAGCCTGACTGAATTTTCCCTACACCTCTGAAAATTAGAAAAAGGTAGAGCAGCTAAAGACTTAGGGATGCAAAGAATGACCCAGTGGTGGGTTCCCTGGGCCTTCTTTTTGTCTCAATTACATAGAAGGGCCAAATAGGCAGACAAAAAATAAAAGCCCAAAAAAAGCCTATATCCAAACAACTCTTAATCCAAAGGACCAAGAAAGGGGAAACTTGTCAAGACAAAAAACTTTTAGACAATAACAGCTCTACTCCAGCCGTCCAGCCATGCTAGCAAAGGCTAAATGGAGAGCCTAGACTTGTGAGACTGTAATGAGATGCCCAACACTCCAAGTGGGGTGATGTCACAGAAGGCCAAGTAAGGAGCCTAGGCTGTCATCTCTCTCCCTTCACCTGGAGTGGCCTCAGAGACCTAGAAGAGAGTCAGGACTTTTAACTCAACTTTAATGGGGCCACTCCTGTTATAGTGAACTCTTGAAAATCAAAATTAAAAATTCAGTACCATTTGTAATTCATCAAAAACAATGAAATACCTCCTTAGATGTAAATTTAGCAAATCATGTATACAGACATTCCATGTTCATAGTTTAGAAGATTCAATACAATAAAGATATTAATTCTCTCCTATTGTTATACATGTTTAATACAATTCCTATGAAAGTCCCAGGAATTTTTTTTTAGTAGATAAACAGAAAATTATTCCAAAATGTATATGGACAGGTAAAAAACTAGAATAGGTAAAACAGTTTTGAAAAAGAAAAGTGGGAGGAACCTACCCAATTTCAAATACATATATATATGAGGTCTGTCTAGAAAAAGGTCTGATCAGCCATTGTTAATATGAGACAAGTTTGCACAACATTGATGTAACCTGGCAGCCAAGGAGAGTGGATTGGAATGAGCATGTGTGAACAATGATGACTTCACTGTACTAGTCAGTGGGGGTGGTAGACACCATTGAGTGAGCATGTGTACTGTGTGGCTGTCATATTCAAAATGACTGAGCTAGTAGAGCAACAAATCTGCATCAAATTTTGAGTTAAGCTTGAATATTCCTCCACAGAAACTATTCAGATAATTCAGAAAGTCGTAGCTAGGGGCAACTGTGATTGAGAGCTTCTTCATGACACACCCACTCATGCATCACATCTCATTCATAGTTTTTTGGTGAAACATCAAACCACCCAGGTGACTTAGCCCCCCTATAGTCCAGATTTGGCACCCTCCGACTTCTAGCTTTTCTCCAAACTAAAATCATTAGTTTTGAAGGGGAAGAGATTTCAGGCAAATATGATGAGGCAGCTGATGGCAATTGGAAGAACTGTGTGAGGTCCCAAGATGCCTATTTTGAAAGGGACTGAGACATCATTGTCCTAGGTTCAATGTTTCTCGTATCTTGTATTTTTGTCAATAAATGTCTCTATTTTTCATATTACATGGCTGGATACCTTCTAGACAGACCTTGGATATGTATGTGTGTGTACACACACATGCATACACACACAGTAACCAAGACTGTGTGCTATCGAAAGCAGGGTAGATGAATAGAACAGAATAGAAAAACCAGAAACACACTTACACAAACATGCCCAACTGTTTCTTGACAAAGGTGAATTGTAAACAATTCAATGGAAGGAAAAAAGACAGTCTTCTCTATAAATTGTGCTGGGGCAAATGGACATCCATAGGCAAAAAAAAAAAAAGAAAGAAATTAATTTGATGTCTCATACCTTATACAAATATAAAATGTAAAACTATAAAACTTTTAGAAAAAGCATGGAGAAAATCTTTGTCATCTAGGACCTGGCAAAGAGTTCCTGACACCAAAAGTATGCTCTACATAAAACAAACCAAAAATAAATTGGACTTCATCAAAATTAAAAATTTAATCCTCACCTGAGGATATGTTTATTGATCTGAGAGAGAGAGAAACCTCAATGTGAGACATAAACACTGACGGTGGCCTCCTGTGTGCGCCCCGATCGGGGACTGAGCCTGCAATCCAGGTGTGTGTTCTGACTGGGAGCCACACCGGCCACCTTCGGTGTGTGGGACAGTGCTCCAACCAACTGAGCCACCTGTTCAGGGCCAAAATTAATATTTTACTTTGTAAAAGACCCTAGTAAGAGGATGAAAAATAAGGTACAGACTGAGAGAAAATATTTGCAAACCACATATCTGAACAAAGCACTAGTATTCAGAATATGGAAATAAGTCTTAAATGCAAAAGTGAAAAAGCAAATGGCCCATTTAGAACATCAGCAAAGACAAGAAAAGAATTTTCATCAGATAATATACAAATGGCAAATACCCACATGAAAAGATTTCCAACATCATTAGCTATTAGAGAAATGCAAATTAATACCACAATATTATTACTACTTATTATTAGAATGGCTAACATGAAAAGTAGTGATAACACCACATGCTGGTGAGGATGAGGAAAAATATCACTCATACATTGTTGATGAGAACGTAAGTACCGCTACAGTGGAAAACACTTGGTCAGTTTCTTAAAAGACCTAAAAGTAAATGGGTAGCTATCATACAACTAAGTAATCAAAACTCGGGGTATTTATCCCAAAGAAATGAAAAGACTGTTCACAATGAAATGCTTGCACGTGGAAGTTTACGGCAACTTTCTACAGAATAGTCCACACAAATCAAATGCCCTTCAACAGACGAACAGCGAAACCAACCGGGGTAACGCGTGCCATGAAATGGGGAGAACACACCGTTGGCACACACAAGACCTTGAGTGACTCTCCAGAGAATCATGCTCAGTGAAAAAAGCCAATCCCAAGTTGTTGCATATTACACGGTTCCACTGAAATTACAGAATTATGCTGAAGAAATGGATGACAGATTAGTGGTTGCCTGATTGGTGGTTAAGGAGGGGGTGGTATCAGGAGGAAAATGGGTGTATCTGTGAAAGGTAACGTGAGGAATTCTTGTCCTCGTGGTGATTACGGGTATGTTTTCTACCTGGACTGTATCCGTCTCAATGTGCTGGCTGAGATTTGGTACTGTGCCCAGTTTTGTAAGATGTTACCATCAGGAGGAAACTGGGTAAAGGGCATTTCTAACAAATACATGTGAATCTATAATTATTTCAAAAAGAAGTTTAACTTAAAAATTTATCATATATTATATTCTCTTCTATGCTTTTTATTATTTGTTCCAAGTGACATCATCTTTGCTCCCCAGTAGATTTGAAACAACTGAGAGCAGGACCTGTCTTGCTAAATCTTATCTCTGCCGTGCAGTTTCACACAAAGCAGACATTCAGACAGCAGCCACCGAGTGAATAAACATTGCCGAAGGAACGCTCCTCTGTGCCTAGGACAGATCGATAACAGCATATGGCTTGAGTTTATCTGCCAAGCCAGATGGAGGAAATTTGGGGGCAGATGTGCTTTTAGCTCATCCCAATATCTGTGTCAGTACCCCCAGAACAAGATACAGGAAGCAAAGCAACACATGGCCACGGGAACCATGCCCAGACGAACCCTCTCTTCTAGCGCTCCCCCCACCCCCTTGGAATGCTGAAGAAGAAGTGAGAGTGGGTAAATATATCTCTCTACTCTTTCTCCTGCCTGGAGAAGCTGAGGGAAAGTCGCCACACAGAATAATGCAGCAGAAATGTTCATACAAATCCAATTTTCCAACTTGGAGCTGAGAGCAGCTGAGCAAGAATTTCTCTATTATCTCTCATTGTACTGTTTCTGCAGCCTCCAAATTAACTGATCGTGGATCCTGCGTGCTTCCCTGGTCTGGGTGCAGGCCCTGAAGGGGACTAAGTGAGCTGGATATAAACCAGAACATTTTTAGGGCAAAAGTAATAATATAGCTTCTTTTGATTCAAGTTCCTAGGGCTCAATTTAGTGATACCGGGTTTTGTTTCTTTTTTTTCTTATTTGTTATTTTTTACCTCTTGTTGCTTAGCTTTTAGGTTTTTGTGTATGTCTAAATTAAATCTCCACATTTGTCTCACTATCGATAAGAGTAAAAATACTAATGGGCCCTAAAATCTGGAATGGCTAATGACAATAAACCCAACAGAAGTTCACCTAGGCTGTGGATAGCTCTAGACGGCTCAATTAACATATGATTAGATGGATATTTATGGATTAGATATTAATTGGCCCTTCATTAAATGTCCCATATTATATAGTGTTAATGAGGATGAATAAGACATAGTTTTTGTCTCTGAAGAACTCTCAGACCAGCAGACAGACACGTAAAGACAATTACAACACTGTAATAAGAGCTATAACAGGGGTGTGTTCATAGCGTTATGTAAATACAGAGAAAGGAGAAACTAACTCAGCCTGTATGTAGTGCCTAGTTTCTAAGAGTCATAGAATCCTGTGGTTTTCAAAAGACCCAAGTTTGTTTCCCAGCTCCAAAATGGTCTCTTTACTTAACCGTGAGAAATTATAGGACACCTGCCTGCTTCAAAATTTAGGGTCTGAGGTTCCCAATATATGTCCTATGCCTGAGCCTGCTTGAGGTCCAACTACTTCCAGGTCTATTTCCATCCATTGAGGTACTGCATTCAGAAACTGTGGGTGAAGTTATGAGTCCAGATTTTGGAGCCCGATTCCTCAAATTCAAATCCCAGCTCTGCTATTTATTAGCTGTTCGGCCATGACCAAATCCTTAACCTCTCTGGAATTGACTCCCCCCACTTGTAAAGTGAAAGTATTAATACACTTATCTCTCACTCATTTATGAACCACACATGAGTTTGAATGGTGTGTCATTTACCTCATTCATTGCATCCTTATTCTACTGCTTTTAAACGTTTATATGACCTTTAGCTGTATAATAAAAAAAAATAATGATAATACATTCAGTTTTTTTATAATGGTAATCCAAAATTGGTTTGGCTCTTCATTCACCATATAAGATAAATTTCAAGTTTCTCAAACATTTCATGCAACTTTTTGTGACATTATGCAATTTTACAGAACATATGTACCTACCTACATATTTGACCAGAAGCAAATAAACTCAAAGTTATAGCAGTTAGAATCCTGTCAGAAAGTGGATAGCACACTGGATTTGAGTAATTTGGAAGAGTTTTTAAAAGGGACTATTGAGCCCTGGCCAGTGTGGCTCAGTTGGTTGGAGCATCGTCCACCAAAAAGTTGAGGGCTCGATCCTTGGTCCAGGTGCATACAACAGGCAACCGACTGATGTTTGTCTCTCACATTGATGCTTCTCTCTCTCTCAAATTAATAAGCATATCCTTGGGTGAGGATTAAAAATAATAAAAAAATAAAAAAGGACTGTTGACAAATATGTGGAAAGGGTATATGGAAACTAAAAGGGATAGTGTGGCATCCAGAGGGCCATTGCCACTCTTGGACCTGAAAAGTAAGGGAGGAAGCAGGTAGCAGGATTCAGGGAGGGCCATCTGACAGGAGCTCTGGTGGGCCCACAGCAACCCAGTAAAAAGAGACTTGGGACAAAAGGTAGCCTGATCTCACTCTCCTCTTTCCCTGGGAACTTCTGCATGTTCCCCAGCTTCCTAGAAGAGCACAGAGCAGGGCTGAGATGACTGGAGGGTAGATCTGGAGGGACAAATGAAAGAAAACCAATACAGAAGACTTGTTAATTTGTGGTGAAATTCTATTCCAAAACAACAACAACAACAACGAAACAAAAACAAACTCAAGACTGATGAACAATTTGTCACTCACTGGCCTCTAAGACTGAGTTCAAACTTATAGAAAGATGGTGCAAAAGCTGAGGAACCTTTGGGAAAAGCATCCTTTTTAATTCTCATGTCAGATGTGGCCACAACAGATGGTCAACGGGGAATGTGTTCTTCAAAGTGCATAGCCAGGAGGCAAAGGGAATAACCAGAAAGGATTTTCCCAATGAGAGGAGCCAGCATGAGGCAGTATGTGCTGTATATTTCCCAACCACACATTTCTAAATGGCAGTTTTATTGTAGTTATCTTGTTCCTTCCCCCACCTTTGTATACTGGATGTATCTGGAGGAGATGTCTTCACTTTTAAAGTTGCATTTGCCAGGTTGCATGGAACCACAACCAGAACCACTGAAGAGAACTGGATATCACACAGAGATACTGGACTTTGGTCTGGATGTAGGAATCAGGGTTGTATTCCTTGGGGGAAAAAGTTATTTATTCCACATAAATATAAACATTTGAAAATAAGAAAATGTGAATGTTGCACAGCCAAAGGGTCTACTGTGGTGGACACTATGGACAGCCTATCCAAGGGCCTTTCACAAACCCTGTTTCCCTTGCCTTTCTCTGCTGAAGGGACTGAAAAGCTAAAATATACACCTTTCCAGACTTCCTTGCAGCTCTAATTAACATAGTTGGGTACACTGAAATGTTGAAAGAATACTCTAAGGATGGGTTACTGTTCTCTTTCTCCCTAAAATGTTAACATGATGTCTAAACTTGGAACAGTCCTCTTCTGACCATGAGGGTGAATTTCTGCATATTCAGTACCATTGAGCAAAATGATAGGTGAAATCTGGTTTCCTGATTATTATTGGGCAAGATTTTCAGCCAGTGTAACCATAATTACTATACATTTACCCCATATGATGGCTATTCAGTTGGCATTTGTAGCCATAATAGCTCTTTAAAAGCTATATCGTTTTTGAACAAAGACTCCTGTTGTATTTCTGTTGTCTTCGTGACTTGTTCATCCCCAAACCCACAAAATAGGAATGCTATAAGAAATGGCATTTTGACACTACAATTTCAGGCCAAAAAGATGCCCAAATAATATCTTATAGACCAAATATGTATTGTGTACCATGTTGAGAGGGTTAAATTCATTAAAAGATGCAAAGCACTTTTAACAGTGGCTACCACGTAACACAAGCAGGGCCAGTTTCATGGCCACAGACCTGGGGTCACACAGGGTCCAGTGCGTGGAAGAGTCCTATGCTTGGTTTAATGCTCTGCTGCTGCTATCTTGAAATAATTTCTGTCTTTTTAAAAAAAGAGTTTATTTAGTTTTAAAGAGCGGGGAAGGGAGGGAGAAATGGAGGGAGAGAAACATTTACGTGTGAGAGAAACATTGATCAGCTGCCTCTTACATGCCCCCACTGGGGACCAAACCCATAACCCAGGCATGTGCCCTGACTGGGAATCGAACCAGTGACATTTCACTTTGTGAGAAGATGCCCAACCAACTAAGCCACACCGTTCAGAGTTGAAATAATTTTATCTTGAACTTACGTATTGTAAATAAACACTGATGGAACCATAGAACATGTACATCAGCAAAGAAGATATGTGTAATATGTGCATCCTCCATTCTTTGTTGCCTCATTTGCAAATTATGCAGGTGATGACTCATGAGCACAGAATTCTGGTTACTACGTGTGGGCATTGAGCAAAACTCTAAGCAAGAACAAAGTAAGAATGTTACATCTAAAACTAAGTAAATGATTGCACTGACAGCTCCATAAGCCATGCTTTCTATCTGAACCAAAACTTGCTTTGAATGCAGAAAGAAGGCAATGCCATTTTAAGAAATATGAACAACAAAGGAGCCCTATCATATCTTTCCAATGTCCTTGTATTAGCCAACCACTTACATGAAAAATTATTTACAATGACATGAAATGGAAAATTTAAAACACAGGACAAGTTGAGAGACAGACTGCAGAAGGAAAAAAAATCTTTACATTTTAGTCCCTTTAGTAGCACTCTTCACTCCTTTCTTCCTCTTTTTAAAACAAGGAGTTCCTCATTTTCATTTTGTACTGGACTTTGCAAATTATGTATTTGACCTTGGATATGATGTACATTTCCACATAGCACATACATGAAAACTATAAACTAGCTATACTAAACATTAATTAGATATTCAATTAACAATAATGCCCTCATTACTGCCCTTTAATAGAGGGGGGTGAAAATACAACTTTGCTAAAGAGCCTGCTCTATTTATAGCTGAATTTAATTTAGCTGAAGACCCACTTTCTGAAATATTGGGGAGGTGGGGCAGGGAACAACTTCTCTCTCCAATCTAATGCTGGGGCAAGAAAAAGCAAAGAGGCAAGAGCCAATGTTTGGGGCACTATGGATCCTGGGAGAAACTTGATCCCTGAGCCCTTCCCAGCAGCTCCTGCCCTGGGCAACAGGGAGGATCATCTCACTGTGATTGGATGTGGCTACACAGAAGGGGCAGATGAATGGTTGCTGTCCTACCTCAGTCTATTGTTTTAAACTGCCCTGAGGCAGAGGCCAAGGGGGTATCATAAAACTGGCATAAGCACCCGGGCCTATTGGTAGGATAAAGAAGTTTTTTTTAAAAAAAATTTTATTTATTGATTTGGGTGGGGGGAGAGAAAAATACCATTTTGTTGTTCCACTTATGTATACATTCATTGGTTGAGTCTTCTATGTGCCCTGACCTGGATGGAACCCGCAACCTTGGCATATTGGGATGAATACCAACTGAGCTACCTGGCCAGGGCCAAGGATAAAAAATTTCAAAGGCCAGGTTCTACTCCCAAAGTCTATGACTCACAAGGATTTGCAGCATTGGACAACAGCTCATGCAAATGAAGCCTACTAAGTTGTTAGAGGAGTTACATGGTCAGAAAACCCCTAAATATGGCAATGAACTTCCTTAAGCCTCCAGAATTCACATCAAAAACAGTGGTTTCAGAAGGAGGCACAGTCATCAGATCAGCCCTAATTTCTGTTGTAGCTCGTATATGCATATGCATTTTGATCTTACCAGAACAGTGGGAACACAGCACAAAACTGTTTTTATTTTGCCCTTTGATACATGCATATTCTATCAGCATTGTCTATCTTCAGCTTGCTGTTGAGGGAAGGAGGACCGAGAGGAAAAGTAACCATGGGTTGCCCTGTCTTTTTCCAGTTTTACTGTTATGCACAATACCCCTCACTCATTAATAAATCATTTCCTTCTACTGTCCCTGCTCAGTTCCAATGGGGTGCCCTAAAACTCAAATGGGAAGTCAGTTTCAAGTACTTCTGGCTTTCTGTTCAATCACTCTAAGATGTGAGAGGCTCTTCTTAAATAGAGTGTGCTAGTGCTCAGGTCAGTCTCACGGCAATGACTCAAACGGGGGATCCAGACAGGATCAGGCTTGTCTGCTGAACTGGTAGGGCAGGCCTGCCAGAGGGTTTGCTTGGCTTTGTTAGTTGAAAAGGAAAGAGGCAGGGTGCCCAAGTGCTGGAGGGAAGGAGATGTGGGGGAACATGACAGCACCTCGGTGACGTTCCCCTGGCTGGCTACACAGACTTGGGCGGCCGCGCAGAGCCTATGGACAGAATGACTGCAGGCAGACACCGAAGGTACTGTTTTTATGAGACTGCGCGACACTATGGGACATGAGGATGTAGACAGTGCTGCATCTGGGCCCGGGGAAGGGGGAGACGCCTTCTCTGCCATTAGGCAGAGACCAGAGCAAGTCTTCAGAGCACTAAGGACCGATTTGCAGCTTTGGGAGTCAGGAGGCCGCACCTTTGGCCAGGACATCAGTAGAGTCTGAGTGGACTTCTCGGTGGACCTCACTGACAGTGGCAGTGGATGCCAACAAGCCAGTCCCTGGTAAGCTCCCCAAGGTGGTTTAAACCATGTATCTTCTATGGGCTTCAACCAGTCCAGGTTCTCTGGGTGATATCCAGGCCCCTTCCAAATGTAGCTTTGGATTTGACCAAGTCAAACAACCCTATATAAAATGGTGGAGAGAGAACAGAATGACTTCAAGAACAACTACCATTTGGGAAAGGAGAGAACACACTGGTCCCTGGACCATTAGTGTATATTCTCTCCTGCAGGACAGGAATAGCAGACTCCCTGAGTCCTTGATCTACCTGCCAGCTGCCCAGCTTCTGATCTGGGGGGAAAATCTCCTTGGCTCATTGATTTCCCTGATCACCGGTTCTGCTTTCTGAAGATCTCCCTTGTTGGAATTGTGAGGATAAGGTGTAGACTAAGTCTGTGGGTGGTGGTGAGAAGAGCTGGAGAGATCAAACTTTTTATTTTTAGACAGAGTATTATTAACATTTTAATCTCTGGAAGGGACTGTCGGTCTGTGCGATCTGCCTAAGTGATTGTCCAGAAGCGAGGAGGGAAGTCTGATGGCAGGTATCTGAAGCTCAAAGTGGAGAAAAACGAAGGTGCTTCCTGCCTGCACGCCCTGGAGTGCAGCGCCTTTGAGGCACCTGTTACACCTGGGGTCCTGGGAGCCACTGGAGGAGGACTGGTTAACACGCGTGGGTTTCAGGAAAACGTCTCACTAGAGAAGTTGGAATCGACGTTTGCGACGTGGTTTTGCTGCTAGAACGGCAGCGCTAGACCGGAGGCACCACATGGGATCTTCTCAGAATTTCAGTCAATGACAACGGAAATTATCTTCCCACCTCTGAAATTTACCCTTTTGGGAGAAATAAAAATCTAAGGACTTGCTTTTTATACTTACCTATCATAACTATTTTCCATGTTATTTCATATTCTTTTGAATGCAGTTTTAAATGACTTTATAACTATACCCTATAAAAAGAGTTAATTACTCTCACTTTTTTGCTTATAAATAACAAAGCATGTAGATAGAAATTTTTCAAAAAAAATTATTTTTTTTCAAAAAGCTTATTTTTTTTGGTT
>VMDR010025173.1:0-14636 GCA_007922815.1 Macrotus californicus | reverse complement strand
GGGGAGCCAAGTTCCTTTCCTTGCTTCTTGGTGTTTTTAGGGGCATTGGGGGGAAGGGAAGGTAGGTTTCCAATTTCCAATGTGACAATTTACCCCTTCTCTTCCCTACAGTGTTTGAACTGGTCAACCAAGGGTGAGTGCCCCAACCCCCTCCCCTGGCGGGTGTGACACCCAGAGCTGCTTGGGCTGTGGAGCTGAGCGAGGCGGTGCTGGGCTTGGTGGCCAGAGAAGGCGCAGGCCGGGTGTCTGTTTTGCTTCTCATGCGTGTGTCGACCTTTCAGGCCGGTGATGGAAGTGCCCACCCTCAAACCACTCTCCGAAGACCAGGCCCGTTTCTACTTCCAGGATCTGATCAAAGGCATCGAGTACTGTAAGCAGGGCCTGGGGCAGGAGTCTCCCCCCAGGGATGCTTGGCTTGCCCAGGAGTGGGGGTGGGCAGAGAGGGGGAGTTTCTTACATTCCTCCTAGAACTCAGGGAGGTGGGGGGAGGGGACTCAGTTGTCTGAGATGCAGAGTCCCAGGCAGCTGCAGAGACCCCGCCTATGGCCGTGCCCCTGGCCACAGAACCCCTCATTCCTGCCACACAGGACAGTTAGGAGCAATGGTGAGAGTGACCACTTATCCGTGACTTTCTGCATGTGCGAGGCTCTGTTAGGGGCTCTGCTGCCATTGTGCCTGATTCACAACAACCCTAGGACAGGGGTCCTGTTTATCTCCTGGAACCTTAGTTTCCTCATCTGTAAAATGGGAACAGAGTGTCTCTCCCCGGGGCTGAACTCAGCCGGGGCACATCAGGGGTTCCAATCGTCTAGTATTTTTTCTGCTTCTGGTTGTTAAATGTTTTCATGCTTACCCTTGCCTGTCACATTAGGGTTGTTGCAAGATTTAAATGGGGTAAATGGGCAGTAATTAGCACAGGGCTAGGCCCCAGACGGGGCACTCAGCACAGGAAGCTGCTGGTCCTATCACCCATATTGTCACCCCATCCTCATCATCATCACCACCACTGAAGAAAGGCAGGGACAGCCAGCTAGCCATGTCCCTAGTCCTGCTCTGTGGTCACACTTCCGCTCGACCTTCTCTAGTGGTTGCGGGCTCGGTGAGCTGGCTGAGTGTTGGCTTCAGTAAATGAACATCGTTTGTCACAAGTCCTGAGGCTTCTAGCTGGGAGCCAAGCTCCACAGACTCTCTTTGCTGTGTCACTGGTGACTGAGACTGTCCCGGGCAGCTCCTGATTGCTCCTGGCAGTTGGTGGCTTGCTCCTCACTTTTGAGGCTGGGGAAGGTCCTTAAACACCCTCTTCCCCCTTGTCTTTCTGAGCTGTGGGTGTCCAGCAGGTCTTGGTGGGGGAGACTCGGCAGGGGGCTGTGGGAGAACAGAGGCGTCCCCGCCCTGTCTCTGGGTTGTGGGGGCCACGTGGATCTCCTCACCTGGTTTTCCTGCCCCCATCCGGCATGTCCCTTGCCCCTAGTGCACTACCAGAAGATCATCCACCGGGACATCAAACCTTCCAACCTCTTGGTCGGAGAAGACGGGCACATCAAGATCGCCGACTTTGGAGTGAGCAACGAGTTCAAGGGCAGTGACGCTCTCCTCTCTAACACCGTGGGCACGCCCGCCTTCATGGCGCCCGAGTCACTCTCCGAGACCCGGAAAATCTTTTCTGGGAAGGTAGGTTTGGACCTGCCTGAGATGCTGACTTCTGCCTGTGATTGGGGTCCTTTCACTTATAAGTGGCAAAAATCCAACTCAAAGTGGCTGAAACAGGGAACCATTAAATAATGTAGATGAACGAGGTCCATTTGGCTTTGCGTTTGGTCAGATACAGAGATTCAAATAGGAATCTGTGTCTCCATCCCTTAGGTGTGTTTTCCTGAATTGGTTTCCTCTCCAGCAGAGCAGCTCCAGACTACTCTCTATCAGTTTAGCAACCTCAGTAGAAAGACTGTTTGGCTTCCTGAAGCGCTTCCCCCAAAATTGTGGGGTTGGTTCTGATTGGCCCAGTTGTGGGTCATGTGCTCATCCTTGAACCAATGACTATGGCTTGGGGAAGTGGTACTCTCATTGGTCAGTCCTGGGTCATGTGCCCACCCAGAGGCTGGGGGCAGGATCAACCCCACCTCAGCTCCATGGAGTCAAGGGTGGAGAAGTGGTTCCCCAAAGGAACGTGGCTGGAGTTGATGCTGGACAGGCAGAAGAGGTAGATGGTCATCCACCACCGTGTCCCCTCACACGAAGCTCCTTTTTTTTTTTTTCTTGCAGGCCTTGGATGTGTGGGCCATGGGTGTGACACTGTACTGCTTTGTGTTTGGCCAGGTAACAGAGTGGGGGTGTCCTGCCTCCAGAGTGTGGCTGGGTGGCCCCCTTGGATTAATAGTTCCCTTTGCGGGGAGACAGTATGTATTCATTTAAAAGTTGTATGACCTGAATATGAAAAAGGGTGCCTTCTCAAAGGTGCCTGTCTGTACACGATAGTCCTATCTGTGAAAGAAAGATCTATTGAAGGATGGCAGAGGCTCAGAGAGGTTGTAAATAGTTGGTAGATTCAGGGCCAGGGCAGCAAACGTGCCACTCTCTCCCGCCCTAAACCCGAGACAGACATCACTAATCGATAACTGCATTTTGCCTCCTGAGCCTGATCCTACTTTGATGTTCTTCTGAACATACCGTTCCAAGAAGCCATTTGTTGGAAGGATAGAATTGGAATGGAAGTTAAAATCCATTTGACATTTTTGATTTGGGGAGTACTGTTTTGTCTTTTTGGGGGAGGGTCCTTTTTTATATTATGGATATTTAGGGGCTTATATTTTTAACTCTGAAGTTCTGATTGATTACGTGAACAATGAAAGCATGGATTTTCCCTTTTCAAGAGCTTGTATTCCTATTGAGGAAAACTTCAGAAATGGGTTCTGTGAGGACGTAAAAGTGTTTGTAACCTCCTCCCCACAACATTGGATCAGAAGATTTTTAAGCACATAGCAAAGTGGAAAGACTTGTACAGTAAACACCTACACAGCCACCCCCTGGGTTCTACCATAAAGAATCTTGCTTTGTCACATGTCTGTCTGTCCTCAGTCTGTCTTTCTTTTTAAACATTGTTTAGGGTAAGTTGCCAACATCTCTCATCTCTACCATCTCTACACTTCCAAAGGCGTCAGGGTGTGATTGGTAGCGGGAGCTCACTGTTTGTGGGAGTTCTTCCTGTCTCTCTCTTTGGTGGTAAAACTGACATGTAGTGAAATATACAGATCTCAAGAGTACTCATTCCTGAGTTCTGTCAAATGGATATACCTGTGTAATCCAAACTCCTATCGCAAGTTACTGGTCTTAATGAAATAGTTTTCCCTGGACAGGAGTGGAGCAGGTCACTTTCTGAGACTTTTTCCAACCTTCTAAGCACTCACATAAAAAAAGGTTCCTTTTGTCCAGCGTAACACCTGGGCTTCTCCGGGTCAGACCCTCCGCTGGGTGTGAGTGTTGATTTGTCACTGGGGAGGCGGTGTGTGAACAGCTGCGGAGAGTCAGCCCAGGCTGGGCTGAAATGCCAGCTTTGCCTTTCCCAGGACGTGTCAGCTCTCTGAGTTTCCGTTTTCCTCTTCTGTAAAACGAGAATAATACTGATTATTTCTTAAGGCTACAGAGAGGATCGGCAGAAATCATTCAAGCACTCATTAATTCAATAAGTAGTTACTGAGCCCCTGCTTTGTGTCCTGGGTGTTCCCGAGCAGTGGGGAGTCAGCAGTGAGCAAGACAGACAAACATCCCACCCCTCTTAGGGCTGCTGCTCCAATGCCCGAGTTAGTAAACAAATACGTATGTAACATAGTGCAGGAGGTAATAGACATACATATGTAACAATGCAGGAGGTAATAAACATACATATGTAACATAATGCAGGAGGTAACAAATACATATGTAACAATGCAGGAGGTAACAAATACGTATGTAACATAATGCAGGAGGTAATAGACATACATATGTAACAATGCAGGAGGTAGTAAACATACATATGTAACATAATGCAGGAGGTAACAAATACATACGTAACAATGCAGGAGGTAACAAATACGTATGTAACAATGCAGGAGGTAACAAATACATATGTAACAATGCAGGAGGTAACAAATACATATGTAACAATGCAGGAGGTAACAAGTACTTTATGAAGACACAAGTGGTGAGTTCATAAACACGTGAATGTAACAACATGGGGGGCAGGGCACAGTGGGGGGCGTGTCAGTTTCAGGCAGGAGCTTGAGTAGGCCTCCCTGGGGTGTGCTTTGATTAGACACCTGAATGATGGGAGAAAACAAGCCAGGCAGGTGTTGGTGGGAAGAACTTTCCAGGCAGAGAGAACAGCCAGTGAAGTGTTGGTCCTGAGAAAACTCAGTACAAGGCCTGGCCCAGGCCAAGCCCTCGCAAGTCTCTGCCGTTACTGTGGTTAATTGTTCTTGCTGTTATTACTGTTCACACAGTAGGTGGGTGAAGAAGAGTGTTTGCTTTTTTTCCTGAGCCTTCTAGACCTTGGTTGGGGAGGGTATGGGAACTGCTCCCTCCCTAGATCAGGCCACTGGGCTGTTAGTTTCTCTGCTGTGACCCACATGGGGTGGCCCCAGCACAGGGTGCCCTTTGCAGGACAGGCGTACCAGCCATTGACGGGCGCTCTGGTCTCCTTTCACAGTGCCCGTTCATGGACGAGAGGATCATGTGTTTACACAGTAAGATCAAGAGCCAGGCCCTGGAATTTCCAGAGCAGTAAGTATCGCCCAGCCGTCCTGAGTCACCGCCTTCTCTGAGCCTTAAGTGGTCCTGCAAATCTATCTGCCTTTCAAACTTCTGACGTGTCTGTCAACCCCAGGCCTGACATAGCTGAGGACTTGAAGGACCTCATCACCCGCATGCTGGACAAGAACCCTGAGTCGAGGATCGTGGTGCCGGAGATCAAGGTACCTGGGGGCCACTGCTGCCCTGTGGGGTGTGTGCCACCAGCTTGGCCTGTGTCCTCTGCTTGGAACTGTTTGGCTCAACCCTGCCTTGGCCAGGCCCCTCACCCCACATCCATAGCACCATGCCGTCCTTGGCACTGCTGCCCTGCCATGCTCTGGGGCCTCTGGGTTGCTGGGGGCTGGGAGGGGGCAGGAGGAGGGTCTGGGGCCTGTGTTGGTGTGATCGTGGAGGTGGGGTCTGCTGCCAGTGGGCAGCTAGCACTCACTCCGATTGGCTTGAGCTGGTGGCATCTGCCCTCCCCAGACTAGACCGGGACCTCTGTGTGCCCCATGCCCTGGCTGCCCAAGTCCTGGGCCCTTGCCTTGACCCTGCCCATCCATGTGAAGATTACAGTGAGGGTGGGCAGCAGTCAGTGAGCAGTTTGACCCCACTCCTCACGCTGGCCTGCTGAATGCCACCCTGTTGCAGAAAGCACTGTTAGGAGAGACCTCCACTTACCCTACACTCCAACCAAGGTACACGCACACATCTGGCCCTTTAAGAAACCTGGAGTTTTGCTTTGGGAACCCCTGGTCACCTAGCCCACTAGCTTTGAAGAAGGGGAAGCCCAGAAGGTTTCAGATGTAGGCTTGGACCCTAGGGATATGTAGTTGTGGGGGGGGTGGGCAGACCCTGGCCTGGGTCCTCTCCTTACTGTGTCCTTCCAGCTGGTCTGTAGCCACTGTGCCTCCCCAAGCCTCTGTTTGCCCTTCTGTAAAATGAGGAGCATGCTGCCTGCCTGAGCTGAGCTATGCGGGCACTGGGGAGAGCTGCTGAAGAATGATGGGTGCTCCTTGGGCAGCCGTGAGGGGCACATACCAAATTCTAGTCACTCCCGCAAAGACCAGAGGCCAGATGGAGAGTCTGGGCCGAGCACACCTCAGCTGCGTAGCTCCCTCCCATTCTCTGGCTCTGTCTTTTCCACGTTTCCTCTCGTCTTACTCACCCCTCCCCTGGCTTATCAGCTCTCTTGCCCATCTGACCTCAGGCCCCCGCCTCTCCCCTCCTGCATCCCTTCCCTGGCTGTGCTGTCCTGCCTCTGGGAGCCAGCTGTGCCCACCCCTCACCCCTCCTGTCATTCGTTGAAGCTGCACCCCTGGGTCACGAGGCACGGGGCGGAGCCACTGCCATCGGAGGATGAGAACTGCACGCTGGTTGAGGTGACCGAAGAGGAGGTCGAGAATTCGGTCAAGCACATTCCCAGCCTGGCGACCGTGGTAAGGCAGATGGACCGCTGACTGAGAGCAGGGACAGAGAGAGTCGCCAGGGACGGGCCCCGCGAGGACAGGCTGGGACATGGGGGCATCTGAGAAGCAGACGTTGGGCCTGAAAGTCGGGGGATGGCTGGCTCTGTCCCCAGCCTACAGCCACAGCCTCTGGGCCTCAGGCACACATCTGGCCAGGTGCCCCTGTATCTTCTAACCTTAGTTCTACCTGAAGCCAGATCTGATGTTACGGTAGGGAGGGGCAGCCCCTCTCCAAGGAGCCTACTGCCCCTTCCCGAATTCCTGCTTTCAGAGCATGTCGGGGAACAGGACGAGGCGAGGGACCAGGACGGTGCCAGGGAAGGAGCTGGAGCCGGGGTGTGTGGGACAGGGTTCCCACCAGGGTGGGTCTCCAGTCTCCAGAGCCACCTGCTTAGCTCACCTCACGTCTGCCTCGCGGGTAGCTCCAGGGCTAGGGACAGGGCTCCCGCTTCAGGCACCACAGCAAGCTCTTCCCGACTCCGGAGGGTGGGGGTTTGCTCCTGGGTCACCAGGCCCGTTTTATGGCCTCACACCTGGGTCCTGACCCAGGAAGAAGGAGCCAGAACGTGGAGTCGTCAGGCTTAACTGCAAAGACTTTGGAAGTCAGCCACTTGCCAAATCCCTGCCACCAGGACGCCTGGCTCCAGGAAGGAGACCAGGACCCGCAGGGGCCGTGGCCCAGGCAGCAGTCCTGGGGCCGAATCCAGCTGGCCCCCCACTGTGGACGCCTCCAAAGCCCCGGGCTGCGTTGGGCCAGCAGAGAGGCAGGGCCCTGGGCTCTGCTCAGGCGACTGACAGCCCCTGTGGGAGCCGGTGCTGGCTCCTTCCCTCCCAGCTTCGCACCTCTCCCTCCTGCTCCCTTTCTCTCTCCTCCCTCCAAACCTTGAGACCCTGGATGGGCCATCCCCTCCCACCTTCTTCCTCCTTCCCCACCTGGAGCCTCTGCAGGACCTTCAGTGTTAGAAACTCACCCACACCCACCCACTCTTTCTCACTCACCCATGGCACCCATATCCTGTGCTCATAGTGAGGCAGGCAGCTGGCGTGGGACCCCAGTGCCCACCATGGGATGTTCTTGGGAGAAGGCGCCTGGTCCTACAGGTTTGGACTGGTTACCGATTATTGAGGAAGCGCTTGAACACCGAGTGGGTTCTCAGGCCTGTGCTGGGGGGCAGGGATGCAATGATAAAACCAACACGGCACCTGCCGTCCTGGAGAGGCAGACGCTGAGTACATGACCAAAGTTAAACATGGGTAACTGAGGGGCCAGGGATGTCCCCCTTCGTGGGGACATGGCCCAGGGGATGGGTTGGAAAATCAGCGGAAGAAGTGGCCGTGCACTGAGAGGTGTGGGAAGCACCTGCAGGGTCTGAATCGGGGGCAGCATGACCAGATTGGCCTTGGAAAGGTCCCACATGGAGGTCTGAGTGTGAGGACAAGGGAGAAAGTGGGGGCAGGGGCTACTGCAGCCAGCTGAGAGGTGGGGGGCTGCAGCAGGAAGTCCAGCCCACAGCTGGCACCCAGTGTGTGCCGGGCATGGGGTTGCAGAGATAACTAGGTCCAGCTCCAGCCCTCATGAGGCCCCCCCATGTGCATTGCACGGCAACAGGCCAGCGCAGAACGAGGGAGTGAGGGAGTCAGAGCTGGGTGTCAGAAAGGATGGGGGCAGGTTGGCGGGTGAGGCTGGGCACCAGGAGGCAGAGGAGGGGAGCTGAGTGATGGCTGAGGGGCGTGATGAGGGGTGTTACCTTTTCCCTGAGGATCCTCTCCACAGACACACGTTTCCCAGCTCAGTCTATTAAAGCGGATTAGGGAGAGCACACCAAAGAGGACCCACTCCTGGCCGTGGGCAGGTCAGCCTCCAGCGCCTCTTTAGAAAGGCCTTCAGGACCTGTGAGCGCCTTTGCCCTCACACCACACCAGCCTGGCCAACCCCCGTGTCCGGGATGTTCCCAGAGCTCCATACACTTGGACAGGTGTGTCTCATTCTTGATGACAGTGCAGTCCCCGGAGAAAATGGTGTCCTTGGGTAATGCTGGTGGGAATATACAATGGTACAGCCACTGTGGAAAACAGTCCGGCCGTTCCTCAGAATGTTAGGTGTCGTTACCATGTGATCCAAGAATTTCACACCCAGGGAATGAAAACATTTTGTGTGGAAAACGTGCCTACACAAAAACCTGGATGCAAATGTTCACAATCACCAAAAAGTGGAAAGAAGCAATGTCCACCAATGGAAGAATGGATAAAGTGTATTTATACCCATGCAAAGGAATATTACTCAGCCATGAAAAGGAGTGGCATGCTGATAGAATGTAGCTGAACCTCGAAAACCTGCTGAGGGAAAGAAGCCAGACAGAGCCACACACTGTATGATTCCACTTACGTGAAATGTCCAGAAGAGACGAATTCGCAGAGGCGGGGAGCGGACTCGTACATCCTGGGGGCGAGGGGACAGGGAAGTCTCTGCTAATGAGGGTGACTGCTAATGGGGACAGGGCTTCTTTTTGGAGTGATGGAAATGCTCTGAAGTTAGATATACTGAATCGTGCACTTTAAAATGGTGAATTTTATGGTGTGGGAATTATATTTCAGCTAAAAAAAGTACAGCACCCCTGCACCCCATTATTCCTGGGAAGCGATAGTAGGTTTCTTGTTGGTGTGGTCAGAGATGGTTTTCGCCGAACACAGAGGCCCGGCCTTGAAGGTGAGGCAGGTTGATGGCTTGGCTGAGACATGGTACCAGACGTGCTGGAGGAGCAGAGCTGGCCAGCTGTCCCAGGGCACAGCGCCCCCTGCAGGTTGGGGAGGGGGGGCCAAGACTGGAGATTATGACCCAACTTGAATGTCAGACCAAGGAGTTGGGCCCTCTTCTTGTTGGCAGCCAGGGAGCTGTGGGAGGTTTGGGGAGTGGACCAGTCAATTGGTGGTGGCTTTGGCTGCTCTGTCCCAGATGCTGCCCCGTGTCTCCCAAAGGCCTGCCATCAGCCACAGGCCCTGGGAGCTGGCAAAGGGCTGGGGGAAAGATGAGGAAGGATGTTGACCTGAGAGAAGATGTTGCCAGGAGTCCCCACTCCAGGTGGCTGAGCCTCCTCCTCTCCCCTCAGATCCTGGTGAAGACCATGATACGGAAACGCTCCTTCGGGAACCCGTTCGAGGGCAACCGGCGGGAGGAGCGCTCGCTGTCAGTGGCTGGAAATCCGCTCAGGTGAGTGTCCACCTTCCTAAGGGGCGGGGAGCAGGGGGGCTGGACACAGCCCTGTCCAGTGCCCTTGCCTGGGCCCCCATCCCTGGAGAGGCACCATTGGGAAAGACTCAGACCAGACCTGGGCCCCCTGGGGAAGTCAGAGCAGCTGCTGGGTGGGGTTCGCCGCCTCTGGTTGACAGCTCACCCAGCCTGAAGTGTGGCCTTCCTCAGGGGACTTGCACTTTAACTGGGGGGCTCTTGACAGTCAGAAAGCACTTCTGTAGTACAGAAGCAAGCGTGCTCGGTGGTGGGGGTGTTCGGCCCTGTGCTGGGTGAGCAAGCCAGTCTCGCTCAGGGGACCCTACACGTCACAGCAGGGTAGTATCCTCATAACCACCCTGGTGACAGCTCTTGTCAAGCTGGTGTTTGGGGTCTGTCTCTGGGGTGGGGGGTGGGCATCCCTTGGACCCCAACGGTCCCTTCTCACTTCCCTTTTCCCTCCCCTCTGGCGATTCCAGCAAAAAACCAACCAGGCAGTGGGAGTCCCTGTCTGAGCCCAAGGTAAAGCCTGCCTGCCTGCGCAGTAGCCTCTGCCAGGGCCTGGGGGCGGGGGCAGCTGCCGCGCACGAGGCGTCCCCACCCTGGTGGATGTTCCTTCCAGCTGTGACCAGGCTCACCTTGGGCCTCTGGCCCCAGGCTGAAAAGGAGGAGCATCCAGGGGCTTGGACCCGCGGACGGGCCATGCATGTGAGCTGGGGCTGCGGGTGCATGGCGCTCCACCCGGAATGCCTGTGCATTCACCCCGGTCTGACGACCCAGTCGGGCTCCCACATGTGCTCAGCACACGCCACAGGGCCCCCTGGCAGCCCCTGCTCCGGGTCGGCATGGTCGGGGCATAGGTCAGGCATGCTGCATCGGTGGCTCTCCAGCATCCGCCCTTTCTTCTCCTATGGGCTAAGACCTAGAGAATAAATCCCCTTGCAGGCGGCTGCGAATTAGTGTATGCGTCCTCGGCCTCTGGGTGGGGAGTGGGGTCTGGACTTCTCCCCTGGTTGGTCATCCCTTTTCCAAATATGGTGTGTACCCAGGTCGGTGTTACCAGCACCTCCCCAGACGAGAATTTTTGTTCCTGTAAGATTGAGATGACAAGTGGCATCCTTTCTGCCCCTCCCCTCCCCCCGCCCAGCACCTGGGGCAGGGCAGCAATACCAGTATTCTTCCCACTGCACCTGACTTTACTGCCTCGACCTCACCTGGGAGCTCCAGGCAGCCATTTCTGTGATTTAAACTCAGCGTGAGTGAGATTTAAACAACATGCAACTCCCCCACTTAGAGTGGATAGTTCAGTGGCTTTTTAAGACAGTCACAGAGTTGGGGAACCACCCCACCCCTCCATCCCCCAGCAACCACTACGCTCCTTTCAGTTTCCAAAGATCTGCCTGTTCTGGATGTTTCCTGTAAACGGGATCACACAGCACGTGGCCTTTGGCGCCTGGCTTCTCGCACTCAGCCTCTTGTTTTCAAGGCTCGTCTGTGGTGTAGCAGGTGTTGGCGCTTCATTCTTTTTTTATGGCCGACTAACACTTCACCATTTGGAGAGGCCACATTTTATTTATCTGTTCACCTGGTGGCGGACACCGTTTCCACTTTCTGGCTGTCCCGGACGAGGAATGCTGCCGTGGGTATTCTTGTCCCAGCATCGGCCGCAGGTTAGCTTAGGTCAGATGTATTGGCCACTCCTACCATAGGAGTCAGGGCTTCTGTGGTGAGGTAGGAGGAGGGCCTGTCTGGGGATTATTCATGCTTTTCTGGAGCAGGAAAAGCGGCAATTAGCAATCAGCCGGTTGCCACCAGCCTGGGAAGGCTGCCTCAGGCCCTGCTGGATGTTCCCAGACATCTCTGCAGCCAGGTGACAGGGTGGCCTGGTCTGTAGTTTGAGCCCCACGGGGTGACAGGGAGTAGAAGCGTAATGGGCTGGCCTTTCTATTCTCTGCCTCAGTTTAGGGTTTGCCTCCTGTCTCTGTGTAAGACTGTTGTTTTTATTCTTTTATTTTTTTTCCAATGAGACATCAACAGACTGAGATGGGTCCAAAAGGCTTTACTGCCCCCTTGTTCCCTCATCTGCGGTCCCAGTGACACTTGGGGGTTACCTGTGCTTGTCCCCGGCCCATGGGTGGGATGCTGCGTTCTCCTCTGGAGCTGGAGAGCCTAGTCAGTCACTGGAGGTTGTGGTCCCACGTCCCGCCAGCGCCTGCAGCGAGATCGGCCGGTACAGCGGAGACCGAGGGCCTGTCTGGGCAGCTGGTGACAGTACTCCTGCCCGGGGGTCTTTGCCCCTCTTCTGTGGCACACAGGATAAAGCCAGTGTGATTTTTAAACAAAGAGGGCTTTCTTCCTAGGAATGCAGACATCATGCTTTCCCTCCTTGGGCAGGGGCCTTTCACATCCGGCCAGTGGTGCTCAGTGGACATTAGTCCTATGTGACCAGCCCAATAGCTTCCCTTAGAAGGGACAACTGTGCTCGACGGTGGCAAAGGGTCTGGGCCTCTCCTCAGGGATTTTCCCTCACATCTGCGTCACTCCAGCCATGTCTGTCACCCCAGGCAGCTCGAGCTGGGGTGCTGTGGTCCGTGGCCTCCCTGGGGACACAGGACACTGCTCCTCCCACCAGCTGGGTCTGCACTGCTCTGACGGCTCCCAGCGCCCAGAGGAGGGCGCCTCTCCCCGTTGGAGGTGTCCCTTGGGCCCATGTGCTGGGGCAGCTCTGCTTCTGTTGACAACTGTTTCCTGAAGGCTGTGTGTCAGGCTAAGCGCCAGCGGTCCTGCTCACCGTCCCCAAGCAGTTCACCTGGTGACAGAAGACAAGTGTCAGGGTTCCTGCCGAGGGAGAGCTTATATCCTAAAGGGGTGGGGGAGTCAGACAACAGAAGGCTCGCTGAGCAGGCCACGGAGCAGGGCCCACGCGGCACTCAGTCTGTGCCGAGAGTCTGGGTGTCCCGCAGATAGGTTCGCAGGTACTTTGATAGTTCCTTGTTATTTTTGGCACATGATGCTGGTTTTCCATTGACAGAGCAGATACAAAGTCTCCTTTGAAAATTTTATGTAAGCAAGGGAAAGGGGGAGGGCACCTACAAGGAGAGGTTAAGTAAACAGTCTGGCAGGCCACGTGGGAACCCGGAGATGCAGGCCCAGGGCTCTGAACGTGGCTGTTCTGTGTTCCGTGGGCAGGAAGCAAGGCAGCGAAGACAGCCTCCGCGGGCCCGCCCCGCCCCCGCCAGGGGAGGAGGAAGTGCCTTCGTGAGAGGCGGCCCGAGTGCGGGGAGTCGGGGGCCCCTGAGCCCCGGCCACCAGGCGCGCATGCGCCCTCCGTGGCCCGACGATGCAATGGAGTAGCTGCCGACCGCCGCGACCTCGCATGCCCAGTGTCTCGCCTCCGGGCCGCGCACCCTGCGTTCCCATTGCAGCATGTCTCACGGAAGCACGTGTGTAGAGCCTTGCCCGGCGTCTCTGGTTGTTTTTTTTTTTTTTTGTTTTTGTTTTTGTTTTTAATCCTTTGTTGTTTAAAATGGGACAAAAAAACAACTCCACGACATCGACCATGGCCGCTGGCTGGCTGGCTGGACGGGTGGGTGTGAGGAATTGCAGACCCAGACCCACGTACGTTTTGGGATAATTGCTTTTTAAAACGTTTTTATGCCAAAAATCCTTCGTTGTGACCTTGGAACCCTGTCAGCTGTCCCACCTGAATGTGTGTGGGGTTGGAACACCGTGAAAAACTGGCAGAGAACCCCCACGGCGTGGTCTGAGACTGCACAGTTGGCCCGTCGCTGTGTGCGAACGAGAGAGCCCGGGGGTGTGACTTCTTGTGCACTCCCCACACCCAAAAACCATGCACCTTCCAGAACCGCAGACTCACGAGTGGGGGCAGGCCTCACCCTCAGTGGCTGCGGGGGGCTTGGAGGCAATGCATTTGTAAGAAGGACGTTATCCTTGTTTTGAGGGCTAGAGTCATCAGAAAAACAGAAAGGGCTTGACTTGCGATTGCTTTGCAGAGGGGATTTTCCGGCCCGAGAAGGGCACTGTGGTCTTGGAAGGAGGAGTTGCGCTTTGTCAAGGATGCGTGTGCGTTTCTTTGCGACAGCCCCTTAAAGTGGAGTTCTCGAAGAGTTGACGGAGCTCTCTTAGCAGATCCCTTGTTAAAGGACCAAAAACCAGGGGGAAATCCTGTCCTTCCATGTATATTACATGGCTTACAAGTGAACACACAAGCAAGAATGTTCGATTCTCCCCCTAGTCTGAACCCCAGAGTGGTTTGGAAATCATCTAGATCTTCCAGGATCACGTCCACGGCTTCAGGCAGGAGGCAGAGCCGAGGAAACGTTCGCTGGTGCATTAGCAGCTTGGCTTGTGCACAACCTATGTATCCTAGTGATACCACCGCTGTGTTCTCTTCTCCAGTGCGAGCTGAGTGTTGTCGGTAGTGAGACAGTTACCCGGTCGGGGGGGCCAGCTGGGAAACACTTTCATTGGACTGAGACACACATGGTCATCGGTACTAGCAGAGCTCTATTAGGATCGACCCAGGAACTTCCGGGACCCTTTCAGAGAAGGTGGTGGAAACCCAGAGCACTCCTCTGGGTCCTAGGGGATCAGGGCTTAGCAGAGGACGTTCCCTTTTGTAGTCAAAAGTCCAGAAAGAAGAGGGTTACCTTCTTGACTTCCATCTAATATTGGGAAGTCTGGTTGCGCTTCAGGTGCGACTTCTTCCAGACCCACGTGGATGTGCGCCGGAAGTTCGAGGGGCAAGAAAACTGGGAGGGCTTTGCCTTGGGAGGTTCCCTCTGCTCTGTGGGACCTGGTCTGGGGAGATGGTGATGGGGCTCAGGAAGACCTGCTTTCCTGTCATTTCCGTCTGGTCAGCCTTGGTCCGAGGACATTTTGCAGAGAGAGAGAAGCGAGGACTTGTGCCCCCTGCCCAGTGCGTTCACAGAACCCAGGTGTTCTTGGCTTCCATAGATCTGGACTGTAAGCTCTTACCTGTCACTTAGCGTTTCCTTGCTGTCTTTTAACAGTACAGAATCAGGGACTGCTGGTTTCCAAGAGCAAAGGAGACCCATCTGATGGAGGATATTCTCGCCTTCCTTTTCCTTTTCCTTTCCCCTTTCCCCTTTCCCTTTCCCCTTTCCTTTCCTTCCCTTCCCTTCCCTTCCCTTCCC
>VMDR010025172.1:0-14630 GCA_007922815.1 Macrotus californicus | reverse complement strand
AGGTTTTCTAAAAATTAAAGGTTGAATTTTGGAAGGAAGCACTTCTATAAGAAAAAATGTAAATCACACAAATTATTCTACTTACACATAATGAATGTCTGTAGTTTAGATTAAATTGGACAACAGTTTATCTGACCTATTGAAGAAATTAGCTCTAACATGGAGATAGTGTTCATCCACTCTTCAATATTGCAGGCATCGAATCTGTTGGTAAAATTTCATATGGAAACATGTAGCTATTCTCCCTTTTTATTCTATGCAGCATGTTAATTTTAAAGATTAAAAATTAACAAAATTGTCATAATTACTTTTACCTTTTGGAAATATTCTATTTTTTTTAAAGATTTTATTTATTTATTTTTACAGAGATAGGGGAAGGGAGGGAGAAACATCGCTGTGTGGTTGCCTCTCGCATGCCCCCTACTGGGGACCTGGCCTGCAACCCAGGCATGTGCCCTGACTGGGAATTGAACTGGTGACCCTTTGCTTTGCAGTCCGGTGCTCAATCCACTGAGCCACCCCAGCCAGGGCTGGAAATATCCTAAACAATATTTTAAAGACACTTTAAATTATTAAAAACTGGTATTTACTTTAAAAAAAAAATGTAACTCTGATTGCTTATTCCTCTGGGTTTTACAAAAAATCAAGTTGCCCTGCATATGAACCACAATTTATTAATTCTAAGACACACTTAGAATTTTTAACGTGTCTGCAATTGGTATGTTGATATCACTTTTTTTCTCTATTAGTGGAGCCAAAAATAGTGACTCTTACATTTGATAGTGTCTTAAATTTGGTTAATTGCAGTGCATTTTTAACTACTGAATAAGGAAGACTCTAGTTTTCTTGACATTTTTTGCCTCCTGTTCTCTTATTCTTCCGTGAGAGTGCATAATTATTCTAGCTTCTGCCTCTGACCAGGATATCAGGGCTGGTTCAGCTTTTCCCCCAAGCAGAGGCTGTGGATGCTGCAAAGCCTCCCACCCCCAGCAGAGCTTCCTGAAGTCTCTCACCTACTCTTCCACTCCGAGTGCCAGAGTGGGAGGAAACATTGGGTTTAAATTCACGGCTTTACACACTGTTGGATGTCATTTCTGCCCCTGCCTCCACCTTCCTCTCAGGATTGGTCCGGCTGTTCCTTTGTCACCTAAGTAATTAAAGAAAAAAAAAATAAGTAAAATGGTAACTGTGGTGCCTAACATATAGTCATAGGTCAATAAATGATGGTCTTTATTGAGATGGAAAACCGAGCTCCTTCATCATTTAGGCAATTTGTTTGATGCTTTTGCAAATTTTGGCGTCAGAAATTAGAAAGTGAAACAAATATAAGTAAGATATACATTGTTTTTCTCCTTTCAGCTTTTCTGAGGAATAAGTTTTGGGGTCAACCGCCCTGTAAACCAGTGAACTAAAACCTTGAAAGAATGCATGTGATTTGAAAACTTCAGTTCAGCTCACGAGGACTGGGAGAATATCATTTACTTTTGGAGCGGGGAGGGGAAGCAGAGGGTAGTGCAGGAGACATGAAGGCATGTGAGTGTAGCATGTGGGGTGGGTGGAAGGAGTAAGAGAGCAAATGGGTGTGTCTGAGTCTTATTGTCCCTAATTGTCACCCTAATTGTCCCTGGTAGGTTCCCAATGAAGTTGGGGATAAAAGGCTGGAGAAAAGTAGGCAACTTAGTGTTTAGGGTGGGTAATAGAAGTAAGAGAACATCATATGTAAGTCATCTTAATGTTTGTGAAGGTCAAGATATCAAAATCCAGAACTGGAGATCCTCAGCAGGCCAGGATAAAGCTTTTCTAGATGCTGAAGGCAGTTGCCTCCGTGTCTCAGCCGTAATCAGACATGGTCCATCGGGAATGCCGGTGGGGAATGAGTGCAGCAGGAAGGGGACTTGACTGACAGCCCCAAGTCATCAATCCTGTGACTGGGGATCTTTGGGCTTTGCATGCATGCTACCTTCAGTTCACAGACCTCTGGGAACCCCATGGGGTTGTTGGAGGCTCTAGTCCATAGAAGCAGAGTTGGAACTAAGGAGACACAAGCAAGGTTCCTAGGACTCAAATTAAGGAGGGATTCACTCTGAGGGCCCTGCAAGAGCTGGACCCTGAGACTGTGCGCCTTCTTAGACTGTGCATCTTAGGTGACACACTCACTGTGGAGTTCCATCCCTGAATAAGCTGTTTGAAAGTGGGATTTAAGGCCGTGCCTTATTGTTCAGTGAAGGGCTCAGATTTTATGATTCTCTGAGGATCACGGAGATGTCTCATTTCTTTCACCTTCCACATCAGTGGTACCCACAGTCTTACCACCTCTTTCTACATGATATTGGGGGCTTCCTTATCTTTTCAAACTCTATAGCCTAAAATAGGATAGCCTATATCCCAGGCAGTCTGTAAACTCACCTCCGGCCTGTAGTACTTCCATCGCCCTCAATTATCCAGGCTGCACTCTCCCATTTGGCAACTGGTTACCTTCCCTAAGTGATGATGCTATCGTCAAAAAGATCTGGTTTTTACTACCTGCGAGACCTTGGAGAGCTTACCTGCAACTTCTGAACATTAGTTTTTTCTATTAAAAAATCGAAGTGACAATAATTCCATTCTCAATGCGATGTTGTGCAGGGTAAATAGCCTTGGAGAGCATTCAGCAGAGCCCTGGACAGTCCCCTCATATTTCCTCACTGCGATCGCCCTTCGCTGCCCTACAAATTAAACTCAGAAGATTGCTCAGTTTCAAGAACCAAACTGACTTTCTTATTCCTCATATTGATTCTTCCTCCCTCCTTTCTAGACTTATTGAACTGTGGGGTTTCCTTTCATCTCCTTGTTCTCAGTTCCCTCTCCTTTGCTCGTATTTACCTCTCCAATGAATAACTTCGTCAAGTCCCAGGTTTCCTTTCTCCCACTCTCACGTTTTTGGTTTTTTTTTTTTTATTTACAAATACATTTGAAAGTTATTTGGCTGAAAAGATCTAATTTTTCAATAGTAGGATCCATTTCCACCTTGCTAAAGCTAGATAGCTATGAATTCCTATACTCCCTTCTATCAACCTTGTCAAGCACGTGCCACATTTATTATACAGAATGCCAGCCCTTAGACCCTGACTGGTGATCAGCATCGGTCCCTTGTATATGGTAGAATCTTGACATTGTAAGGATGTTGTCTGTTTTAGATTATGAGATTTGAGATGGTATAGACTGTGTTTTTTAAACCTTTTGACCAGATGCAACTCAACAGGTTGGTATAACAATTTCTCTGCGATGTGTGAATTTAAATCCTAAGGGTTAATGGGAGCTGTCTGTTGTGATGAGAGGCTCTGATTGCCTGAGTGGAACCAGTGATCAAAGTTTCCTGGGATACAAATTGGTTAACATCGGTTTAAAACAAAATAGCAAGGTAGAGTGAGGTGGTCACTCAGGGTTTTCTAGGACCATTGACTGGTGAAAAAATCACATTGAAATAACATTGTCTTGCTTATATAACATTCTCAACAGGCTTCTTGGGGTGGCTCAGCTTTGATGTCCAGGAAGCACCGCAGGCTTCTCCATGGCATCCACAGGTAAATGTAGATCCCCAGACGCAACATCTCTCATTTAGGCTTGGAAACCACTTTGGACTTTGCCCTCTTAAGTAACATTCTGAAAATGGACAGAAATAAAAAGTAATTGCTTTACTTGAAGAAAAAAAAGAACCCGAAATTCCTAAACTCCCTAGAGTACTCAAACAAGGAATCCTGTTGAGTGCTACCTTGGGTGTGAGTACGGAATGTGTGCTGCTGATGGTGGAGTTCTTTTCTCCAGTAGAAACTAATGGGTCCCCTTGCTACCCTGTCCTTTTCTGTGTTTTATATAACAGAGCTGATTCTGTGGCCTGGAACCCCCACAAGATGCTGATGGCAGGAATTCAGTGCTGCGCCCTCCTTGTGAAAGACAAATCTGTGAGTTTTTTCTTTTATGGCCTTTGGGCATTAGGAGGGGTTGAATTACAGGGCTTGCAGAGAATTTATTTTCGCTTATATCTTGGTGCTTTGGGCCAGATATAGGTAGGTAAAGGTCTTTGGTAAATGTTGATGGCATCCAAAGGAAAGATAAATGGGCTCAAATGAAAGAGCTAGTGTTTCTGCTCAGGTAATTGTGTAGATTTCATTTAGGTATTATGTAATCTCATTAGTTACTGCAAAATGGTTTCTCTCCCTCTCATTTGGATTATACTTTAAAAATCGGTTTTAAATACTGCCAAGATTTTTTTTCTCCTTGATTAAGTCTGGAATTCAAGTTATCTTGAAACTTCTGCTCGCTAAGAAAGTGGAACAGATGTGTGTCATACATTAAATTGAATGCTTAATATGCGTAGCTGGGGCTTAACAGCCCGATTATATGGGAAGATGTTAGTTCAGGGCTCATCATCGAACACTGATTTATTAGAGGCTCGTCTGTCTCAAGTGGCTGGTAAGCAGTTTCTTTTGGAATATTGGGGAGAGTTGAAAACTAATCTGGATTACCAGGAGACAAGTGGGAAAAGAGTTGCTGAGCTGCTTCCTGGCTGGAGGTATAAACTCTGTTTTCTGTGGGTTAAATAAGGATCCTCGTGGGAAGTGGCCCAGGCTGGGAAGTGCCACTTCATTCTTAGAAATGCCTCCTCAAGATCTGTGTGCAGCATGTGGGAGATCCTTCTCAGCCATCTGTTTACATTTTTTCCTTAGGGGACTCCCTTTGCCAATGCTAAAGTCATTTTCTCTTTTTAAGGAATTTTACTTCAAATGAAAACCATATTTAAAATTTGAAACCTAGTGTTGCATGTGTGGATAGTTACACCTCCCTTTAAAAAACAAATTGTGGTACTGTATTTGTATGCCAGTGCCCTTTGTGTTTTGGGATGACCAAATGGAGTGGCCATCAAAAACGAAGAACAAATTCTGCATCTGCAGATAGAGTTGCTCTTGGGAATATGAATCTATTCCGTAATGTTTTGTTAGGCTGGCTACCACCGACTACATTTAGTTCCAGTGAACTGTTTTTCATTTAAGTTTTTAAGTGGTAGAGTGATGATGGCATGTTATAACTAAAAAGATAGTTTAAGACTATTATATTATTTGTGAACAAAAGAACATACTCAACTTGCACATAGTTACATATTTAAGACAAGACAGAGTTTGGGAGTAAACCCAGGTTTTCCTTTGATCTAGATATGAAGACAAAAATATCTCGAGCATCCTTTTATGTGCCAGGCATTTTCTATCAGCTTTCTCCCTAATGAGCCAATCTGAATGACATTCTTATCTGTTGGTGTGCTGCTCCCAGGAGTGGAAAATTTAGACCAAAAATTTTAGGACTGCTCTCTGAAATAATTTTCTAGCTCCTATACATTTTTCTTTTTGAGTGATATTTGAGTGGTTTAGCCAAGAATTGATTTACATTTATGTACTTGAAGCGATTTAAAATTTTCTGGATCATCTAACTCTATAACAGAGGTTAAAATTATATTTTTTTAAAAAAATTATTCCTGGATCTCAATAAAAACAATAATACCCATGTCTACTCACCTGGCAAGAATTAAGGGGTTAGAAAAATTGCATTCATTGTGCAAAGAATTGAGCACTTTCAAAAGTTGCCCTTTTTTGGATGAAAGACTGTTTTCAAATTAACTGGAATGGAGAGTTGGAACGTGAGATAATAAGATATGACAATCAGCTTAAGAAGCTTTGTGTTGGCAGTTTTCTCTCTCCTTTGTATCTATTTTCTGCCTCTGTTGTTCTTTTATATTCATTTATTCATTCATTCTACCAACACTAACTGATTTCCTATATAGGCCAGACACTGTGATGATTCTGAGCTTATAAAACAGGCACGTCCCCCATAGTCGGAAGTGTGTAATCTCACAGAGGAGACAGTGAACAAAATATACCTATTTAATTCTTTAATTACTATTTTGATCAGTACTCTGAAGAAGGTGTCAGATGCTGTTGATTCTGTAGCCATTCCAACCTCCTTCCCTTCTGTCTCCCAAAGCTCATCTAACCAGCTTCCCTTGCAGTGCCATCACCACATGATACTGATACGGCCAATATGATATAGGGGAAATGTGATGGGGGCTTTTGGGAAAAGTTTTACTTTCTGCAAGAGGTGATACACACAGGAGGAGAGCACTCTTTCCCCTTTCCTACCTTGAATGCAGTTGTGTCACAACTGTTAAAAATGCATGAGAGGTAGAGATAGAAGGAGCTGGATGATCTGATCCAAATGCCTTGATTTGGAGCTGTAGGACACATGGGCTGAGTCCAAGCAGAATGCAGCAGCCGAGGGAGGCAAGAAGGGGGCTTAAAAATAAAAGCTTGGGGTTGTGAGGGAATAAGGGAGGGGTCAGTTTCTTGTTCTTCTGGACTGTTGCCAGAGGGTTTCAGGATGTGAGTCAGGACAGTGGGTTAGGTAAAGGGCCAGGCTGTTCCCAGGTATAGGAAGGCCAGTCTGACGGCTGGCCATTGTGGCTGATTGATGCCATCTATTGTGCAAGATGGGAGAAAGTTTCAATTAAGCCTCAAAAGCTGACCTGACCCTTTCAACAACATGATGCATGAAGTTCTCTAACCTCGTAACCATAGACAATGACCCTGAAATGAAAAGTGAGCATGCACAGAATGGCAGAATAGAAAGGATAAAACTCTTGGTCTTGGATGATGATTCTGCAATGTTGCACTAACCCTGGAAGTGCCTATTTTCAGACTTTTTGTGGTATGAGGTAATTAAATGTCTTTATTGCTGAAACTACTTCCATTGGGTAATCTGTTACTTGCAGCCAAATGCACTTCTATCTAATATGGAGAATAGTATGCTACTCTGAGAATATATAGTAGGAAGATCTGAAATGCCCCAAATGGAAAAAATAGCATGTTCAAAGTCCGAAAGAGAAAGGTCCTCCTAAATTTTAGATACTAAAAGAAGTCCATTGTTGCTGAAGCACGGGGAATAATGCTAAGACTGGCATGGGTTGGGACTAAGAGATTAGGCAGTGGATAAACCACGCAGGATCTCAGAAACCATTTTCATGATTTTAGACTTAATCTTCACAATGTGTGGTTGCCTCTCACACGCCCCCCACTGGGGACCTGGCCCGCAACACAGGCATGTGCCTCAACTGAGAATCAAATCGACAACCCCTTAGTTTGCAGGCCTGCACTCAGTCCACTGAGTTACACCAGCCAGGGCAAAACAGTGGAAGAATTTTAAAACCAGGGAATAATCTGAAAAGATGTTCATTTGAAACAGTGAATTAGAAGGGGGGCAGGAATGAATATAAGAATAAATAAAGGCTTGCAGTATCTAAGGAAGAGTTGATGGTAGAGGAGATGGGATAATGTGGTGAAATTTAAGATATATTTTGGCTATCAGTAAGAAAGGGCTGAATTACCATTTGTACATGGGAGGTGAGAAGGAAGAACGTGCCATTGTTGGCTTTCTGATTAATGATATAGCAACTGAGAGAATGGTTCTATTTAGGGAGATGGAAATTGCTAAAGAATGAGAAGATCTGAGAGTGAAATATCTTGATTTTAGCGCTGGCTCTGTTGAATTTGAGATTCCTATGTGATATTCAAATGAAGATGTCATGTAAGCAGTTGACACATGGATTCCAAAGTTAGAAAAAATAGTTGTAGGCTGGAGGAGTATATTAGGGACTTATTGACATGTAGATGATTTTGGAGATCATAGGAGTGGGATAGATTGCCTTAGGAGGAACTTTGGAGTCAGAGAAGTAGAGGACATAGAACTTAGCCCCGAAGAATGTCAGAGGCCACAGATTAGATAAAAGAAGAACTCACAGTGAAGAGTTGGAATGGCTAAGGAGGCAGTAGGAAGATCAGGGATGAGTGACGCTAACAGTTGAGAGAAGAGTATCATGAGTGTGAATGACTGTCATCCTTTGTGGCAGAGCTTAAATGCTCCTTCTTAAGGGTTCCCAGGCTCCACGAGGTAAACTGGCATCTCCCCATTATTTGTTCTCTGACCCTGTTCCCTTCCTCTGAAGCACTCACCACGATTTGTAATCATGACTTTTCATGTATCAATTTTCCATCCCCCTAGAATGTAAGCTATATGAGGGTAGGAACTATGGTATGATATTCATTGCTGTATTTACCGTGTGTACCAAGTTTTTATTGAACAAGGCAAAAACAAAAATTTGCTGAAAGATTTAATGAGTAAATAAATCAATAGTCCTCCGAAATATTTGCCTTCATGCCAACAGTAACTAAGAAGTTCCCATTTCTCCCCTGTCTCAAATTATTCCTTTCGAGAGCTCTGATTAAACAATGATTAAAATTATAGTTGATGAGCTTTATTGCCTAGGCCCTTTCACAGGCTTGAGCATGCCTCTAGCTGTAACTGATGAATAGTGATTTTAATTTGAACTGAACTTCTCCAGTTAATGGGAGAGGATAACTCCAGTTAAAGAAAGCAAATTACTTGGTAAATATGCTCCTGTTAAGGGAAAAACTAATTCCCTAATTTGTATCCACAAAGCCCTAACATTTGCATTGCTGCTTTCTTGACTGACTAGCTGATGGTGTTTTGCATTTTTAATTTCCTGTATTAGTAAAGAAGACTGCTTTAGAAACAAAGCAAAACCGTTGCTCTTGAAGTGTATTATCACTAACCCTCTTGGCATCATAGAGATAAAAAAGAAATCAGGGTTTTAAAAAAAAATCTGTGATTATAAATAGGTTGAGTTCAGATGTAGATGCTGAATATTTGTGCACATCCTTTATTATTTCCTTGGAATAAATTCCTGGAAGTAGGACAGCTCCGATCATCTTTCATGATGCTATTTTTACACTTGTTTCCTAATTTTCCTTCTAGAAATTACATAACTTTTTACAAACAGAGTATGAATGTAGGTGTGTGTGTTACAGAGTCCCCTTTGATATCACAAGGGGACTTAGCTTTGTTAATTTAGTCATTTGCACACCCGCACTTACAGGCACGCATGTAAATATTTTTCTTCTACTTTTATCTATTGACTTATTTTACCTCCTTCTCAGGGATCTTCTTTGAATAGAGGTATTGGCATGCAATTCGGGGCTACCTAGGTTTCAAATAATGAGATGGAAAAAAGAGAGTTAAGCTTGCAATTCTTTTCCTTTCATTCATTCTAGAGAAGGCTCAGGATGTAGTCCCCGGTTTTTCTTTAGGAGAAGGAGCAGCAGGCAGTAGAAGAGTAGGAGATCCATTCAGTACTATGCGTCTGGCATGCAATGCAAAGAGAAAAGAAGATAAAGGAGACTAATGCCATTTCCCAGTGTGGTCCCTCAGTAGAAGGCGGAGAAATTTCACTGGAATACGGCACCTGAAAAAATATGCTCTCTCTCAGCCCATTTAAAATTCTATTCAGAATGATAATTGATATTGCAAATGACAACTATTAATGCCATTTAAAAATGTGCAAGAAAAGACTTATCAGAGAGCTGTAACAAACTGCATCTGCTTTTGTGAGGGTTTCTTTCTCTAGCTCTTGTTTTTCCTCATGGAGTTCCTATAGAAATGCCATTCTTTGCTTTGAAAATACTGAACAATCTGATCATCAAAAAAGGTTTTTTGTCCCATGTGAGAGAATACTTACACTCTTATAAATTTCTTTGAATGGCAGCTTCCTAACTAATGCAGCAAAAAACAGGGGGTGGGGGGAGATATCCATTTTAAACTGATTAGAAAGAAGAAGCATTTGACTTGTAGAAGGGACATCACCTCTTGTGCTTGATAACTGCTTCGGCTGAGAAAACTTTTCTTAGAATTTTCAGTAAGGTTGAGAATTGCGTAAGACTGGCAAAACTGATCGAGGTCATGGTCAGCAAATAGCCCTTTTCTGTTTTAGTTCCTCTTTTTAAATTGTAATAAACAAAAGTTAATTTTATTTTCACGAGGCTTTTGGAAATTTGTGCTTACATGTATTTATATGCATGCATCACATTAAATAAAACCTCATATGGTGTTATCAGTAACAATGAATATTCCTATTATATCTGCTTTCCTTCTGCATGAGGTAAAGAGATACAGTAATTATTGTTTGAGTTATACACGTTTGAAATCCATTATGTCTTTTTCCACTAAACAAAATAATAAAATTGGAGGTTAGGGTTTATTTGTTGGTACTGAAATTGTCATTAATTTTAACAAGGGGATTTGTACTTTGTTTTAGATCCATGCCCTTATAACCGAGTATAATAAATCCTTTGTGAACTATGGCTCCAAGGGGTGTGTTATTGCCTAATTATTATTATACTACTTGATTTCAATTAATAATGATCTTGTCATAAATGGGCACAAGTCTCAATGCAGGACCTCTTCCATGGCTCTCTTAATCATCTGTATAGTAGATTGTGTGCTGCTGGAGGGCAGAAGGGGTCTTATTCATTGCTGTAGACCAACTGCTTAGTACAAAGCCTGACACTCAACCAGTGCTCCATAAAAATGTTTCCTGAAATGACCTTTGTGTCTTTTTCCAGATCATCCAATTTTAATGTATTTTAAATTTGTTACCTGCAGTATGAAGTAGTAGTTTCATTGTAATTGCAACCAGATCTCTTTCAAGTCTCAAAGAGATCCCTTTTTGCTAGTAGGTTAAAAATGTGTTTTTGACTGGTGTAGGAATTATTTGTCTTATTCATATGGCTTGATATATCCATTGCCTCCTCACATCTCCCATTTCACTTTGGCTCTTTAAAAAAAAAGTCTTTACACTGTGCCAACATTTGGCCTTTTATCTACATGCCTCAGAGACCAATAATAAATCAGTGACTCATACTTTCCTTTTTCAGAGACCATATTGTCTTTCCCCTAGGGAGTTATTTTTGTTTTAGTGTCTAATGATGTTGGTCTTTATTGGAGACTGGACAAGCAGAAGATACTTGCTTTTCTAAGGTTCCCTGGGTCCTCTCTTGACCCCTTCTAATAAACAGAATGACATAAACAATCTGCCAGATGGCTAGCTGTGGCTGCTTGTAATGTAGGATGCAGCATCTTGGCCAACCATTTCCCAATTTTATCCTTGAATTCCTTCAAACCTCTGGGTGGCTGCCACCTGGTCCTACTGATTAAGGTACATTTATTTAATCAGTTTGATTTAGATGAGTTGGGGTGTTGCCCAGAATTAGATTTAATATCTTTTTCTTTTCTATTTCTGGAGAACCCTAAGAGTGTGTGGATCTCTCTGATATTCTTTTCTTTCCCGTTTTTAATTAATTTATTTTTTGTTTATGCTATTACATTTGCTCCCACTTTTTCTCCCTTTCCCCATCTCCAGCCAGCCCCTACTCCCCCATCCCTAAGTCAGTCCCATACTGTTGTCCATGTCCATGGGTTGTGTACAGATGTTCTTTGGTTAATCCCTCCACCATCTTTCATCGTGTCTCCCCCCTTCCCCCCCCACAAACACACCTTTCTGGCAGCTGTCAGTCTAACATATCTAAGCGTCTGTTATTATTTTGTTCACTAGTTTATTCTTGAAGGTGAAAAATTCATTCTTCATAGCAGCCATCCCATTTCTCTATTGGGCCCCAATCTTTGCTTCCCTGCCAATCATCAGAGAACACTTCACATTTTCTAAGGAATGACCAAAAAGGGGAAATGAAACTTTACCTTTGTGTCCTTTTGTCAACTCCAATTTGATAAAAACCATCTGTTGAAAAATATCCCAGAAGGAGGATTCTGTTTACGGATTGATTATATTCTCACCTATCTTGAAACAAAACTGATTAGGGTCCCAAAATAATAGGAAAATTATATAGGTTAAAATCTAAAAAAACAAGAAACATGAGGGTAAGCGTATAAAAGGAAACCTGGGAAAAATTCATGCCGTAATTGGCACACCACACATGCCTCAATGGGTAGGCCAAAATTTGGTTTTAGCATTTTTAAAGGATTCCAAGCATCCGCCTTTTTGTTTCTTTTGCCTCTTATTTTACTATTATCTTACTGCAACAAGGCTTTCTCTTCCATTTCTTCTTTCTGTTTTGATGCTTGGGACCCTTGTGACTCCTTGGAATAAATGTTGCATTTGTTTCCCTTTGCACAATTCTGGTTGTCATATTTGTCATTTTCCAAGAAGGGTACCGAAAAACATATCTGACACTCGTAATTACACTTTCTAGCTTTGTTGTTTCGAGGCCAAAATGTTTCAGGGAGTCAGTTTTTTCTAGGTTTTTCTTCCCCAGTAGTTCAAAGGGTCAATACAAGTCTATGTGAATAAGAGAAGTATTCTAATTTTGTAGATAACTCAGAGGTGGTAAATATGCACTTGTATTTTATATAGACTTTTAATAATTGTACCTACACCCTAATTTGTACAGAAATTGTTACTGGCATACACAAAGACATTAGTTTTGGACTGAGTGAAAAGTAGAAAACTAAAATAGTCACCACCTTTTTTTATATGGAAGGTGCATCTATCTCATTCAGCATATGTGCATTTACATTCGTACCTACCTTAGGCCCTTATGATGCCAATGGTAAATCATAATCTAGGAAGTTTTATTAATTGCAGAAGAAATTCAATCTCTTCTCTAGTAGTTTATTCTGAGGGCTGTTTGGGCATTTGCAAAATGTTGGTCTTTCTTTTCAATTAATTATTATGAAATATAAGAAAAATATAGAATATGTATAAAACATAAGTGAAAATCTTAATTTATGATCATAATCGGAATAATCAGGTAATTGCCATACAGATCAAAACAAGGAGCAGGAAACCAGAAATTCCTCATGTATTCCTTCCTGTTACTGACTTTCTTGCTTTTCTTTTTAGTTTTGTTTTGCAGTTATGTATCCTCAAATAATATAGTTTACTTTTGCCTGTTTGAAATTTGTAGGAATAGAATCATACACTATGTGTTGTTTTCCATTTGGCTTTGTTCTTGTGGCTCCAACTTTCCTTCTGTCCGTAAGATTAATTTATGTTGTGAAACAATCCAATGATTGTGCATTTCCACTGTTTTATGCTATTCCATATGAGTGTGTCACAGTTTGTCCATTTTATGTTGATGGTTTATTCCAACTTTTTGCTTTTACAAAAACTTTCTGTGAGTACTTTTGTGTACATATCTTTGTTGCTTGCTATATCCCTGGGGTTTTATCTACTCTAAATTTCCTTCTTGTTGAAGACCATATTTAGGAATTTCATAATGGGTCAAAAGGTAGCATATGCTCTTGAACTTTGCTTCTTTAAAAATATCTTTATTTTACTTTTTTCTGAAGGTAGAATCCTATCAGTAATTTTCTTTCAGAACTTTTATAATTTTGGGGGGTGGGCATGCTAGTGTTAGCTATTTAACAGTCATGTTTTTTATGGTAAAATGACTTATTTGTCTGACTTCAAACTTTTAAGATTCTCAGACTTTCCTTAATTTTCTGCTGTTTATCTGTAGTGTTTTAAATATGGATTTTGTTTAATTTATCTTATCTTTACTTCATTGGGCTTCTTGAGTCTGTGGATTGGTATGTTTCATAAGTTTTAAAAACTATTATTTAATTATTGACTCTGCCTCCTTTCTCTGTGTATGGCACCCCAATTAAATGTATATTAGAACTTCTCATTATTTTTTCTGTCTCTTACTCTTTTTATATGTTTCATAATTTTGTGTTTCCATGCTTCATTGTGGATAATTTTTATGACTTATCTTAAAATTCACTAATTCTCTTATTAGCTATATCTAATCTGCTATTAACATCCTCTCTTTTGTTCTTATTTTATTGCGTCTTTCCAGTTTTACAGTGTCTGAGTCTTTTTCGTGTGTGTGTGTGTGTGTGTGTGTCTTTAAGCTCCTGTTGACATTTTCAGATCAGTTTTTATCTTTACAAATATTCTAAAGATAGATTTACAATCTGCCTATGCTAACTCTTAAGTCCTAGATTCCCTCTGGTACTATTTCTGTTATTTTTATCTGTGATTTATGGCTCTCATATTGTGTAGCCTTATAATTTTTGATGGCTTACTGAATATGTAACTTATATTTCTTCATAGAGGATTTCATTTTCATTCTTCTGGACATCTGGGAGCATTAGAAGTCTAGGACCAATGCTTCAAGTTTTTCTGGATCTCCAGAATATAACCTTTACATCAATTTAAGGCTGGGCACCTCTGGCTCCTAAACAAGAGAAAGTATTACTTTACTGCCCTTGTTAATACTGAACACCTTGGAACTCTGTTTCCTGAAGCCATTGGAATGCCCTCTGGTGTGGAGATGTCATGGTGATATACTACGTCTCCATACATGGTAGTCACCATCTCTGCTCCCTCACCTGTCACCATCTGGCTCTTTTATTAGCTGTCTTCCCTCAGTCTGAAAACTTTCCTGGAATAGAAAAATCCCTGACTTACCTCCTTGAGCTCCATTTCTCTTCTGTACCTCCCAGTGGTTGATTTCTCTCAGGTGCAGGTCTACTATGCTTTTCATTGCATGCATTTTATGTGTTGTTACAGTGCTTTTTGTTGTCTTCAGCAGGAACACTTCCAGTTCATCTAGTGCTTCATTACTAGAATTGGTATGTGCCCAGTTCTGGCTTTTTAATAATCCTCTGTGTTCAGTGCTGCCTGAGGGGGTAGGCATTTGTTCATTTATTCATCTCTCATTCAACCTGCAGAT
>VMDR010025171.1:0-14643 GCA_007922815.1 Macrotus californicus | reverse complement strand
TGCATATTATACAGAATGATTACCTGGGAAATCCTCCCATTTCTGTATTTGTTGCAGCATTGGCTTGTTCCAGAATTAGGTGACTCTAGAATGACTTGATTTTACTTTAACTGAAAAATTAATTTCATAATAATATATTTCCTTCTTAGTGTTAAGAATACTAAAGGTATTATTCCTTTGCAATATGGCTTAAAATATCCTTTAAAGTTGCTATTTTATTATTTCATATCTTAAACTGCTTATTTCTTAGAGAAGTTATGTGGGTTTTTTTGCTAGATTTCTTTTGTTTCTAAAAAAAATCTATTATAAGCAACAGGACATTGTTTGGTATAGGCTCAGCTTTTTCATTATTCCACTCGTTTATTCTGTGTCTATTACAGCTCATTTAAGGGAAACTACTGAGCACAACAGCATTACCCCAAACAGAAATTTCCAGGGCCGTCCAGATTTGCAGGACACATCAAGAAATGCCTGGACCGGTACAAGAGGCAAAAAGAGCCCTGATGCTTCTGATGATGCGCATTCTGCACAACAGCCAAATACCATGAAATACATGACTGCATTTCAAAATAAACCCGAGACAATTCAACAAGAATCTGTTTTTGGCTTAGAACCTGTTTCTGAGCAAAGCAAGACAAGAGTTTTGGAGCCACCATTGGGTTATCAGAAACGAACCTTACGAAGCCTTACGTCTCCTTTGACAGCTCACAGGTTAAAACCAATCAGACAGAAAACCAAAAAGGCTGTGGTATGTCTGTTATTTTTCAAAATTACTCTGTGATGTTTCCTTGTGTTAATTGGTTTCTGGTATCAAGTATGATTTTTTGGTTCCCTATTATGTTCCTGTACTTTTGATAAGTGAGTAATAAACTCATTTAAAGGAAAATAGGCTGAGTATTTATGGGATAATGGCTCTTGTTTCCTTCTGACTACTTTAAAAATAGTGATATGATACTGATGCGTTTTGAATTTTAAATTATTGATAAAAATATTTGCAAAAAGTACTGGTCAGTTATTGCGTTAAATATTTCTTCACAATTCCAGTCACTAAAAGTGATATTTAATACTACCTTTTGCTTTTGTTTTTATTGTTTTAACATATAATCCAGATGCAAAAAGGTAAACTAGAAAAATACACCTTTCTTAAACGTCGGAAACTGTTTAAACGAAAAGGAGCATGCACAAAAATTAAGTTCAGAGTTTAAATAACTGTCGTGTGATTTGAGAACGGCGATGTTTGTTTCTTGGTTTTACTCTCACCCTGTTTTCCTGTTTTCCATTTCACCCAGTCTTGCCTTTGTTTGGCAACACTGGTCCTTTCAAAGTCCTTTTTCTCCGCCCTGCCTTCTGCTTCCTTCCTGCTCACTGGTTATCGCTTCACACCTCATTAGCCTCCTTACCTTCCCTCCTCCAGTTTCACAGCTGAGCTCAACACACCTGTCGTCCAGACTGCTGCAGGGAAGCAGCTATTTTATTTTGACTTTGATTTGAATTTCGGCCATGGTCAAGTACTTTTCTCTTCAGTCTCACATGTCAGAGGTGTTCTAGTAAACAGGAGAATTCTTACTGACTTTGGTTTTGTTTTTAGGTGAGCATACTTGATTCAGAGGAGGTATGTGTGGAGCTTCTGAAGGAGCATTCATCTCAAGAATGTGTGAAAGAGGTTCTTCATATATCTAGTGATGGAAATATGGTAATGTGGACCTGTTATTATCTTGCACCTTTATCACTCAAGCATTTAACCTTTCAATTCATTCTGTAATGATAGCTTTGAATATTTTTAAATCAGTTTTTCTGATAGTGGTAGTGTTTCTGGAATTCAGAAACTGAAATAGGATACTACACATAGTTAGATCAATTTGTGTGGATTTAAAAATAATTATGACTAGAAACAAATCTAAACTTTAGGATTAAGGTTAAGAAAAAAACTTACTTTTAGAGCATATTTAGCATTTTCTATAAAATAATATTTAATGTTACATGTGAACTCTTCATAATTTTAGTAACAAAATATAGTGTTCTAATTTAATGGCGTGTAATTACAATTCTTAAAAATTGTTTTGACAGATCACTATTTATTATCCATATGATGGAAGAGGTTTTCCTCTTACTGATAGACCACCTTCACCTACTGATAATATCAGTAGGTACAGCTTTGACAATTTACCAGGTATGTAAATTTAGCAGGGAGCAAATTTAGGTAACAGACTTACCTATGTATAAACTCTACATACGCGATTATCATCGGCTGTAACTATCTGGTGAAATGGCGTGTACCTTACTACTCCAGGAGTTATTCCTGTTCTGTTGGAATGGTAAAAACTAACTCTGGGATATTTGTCATAAATCATGTTAAAAATTCAACATGTAGTATCTAGTTTTTGACTTTTGAAATCATGACTGTGCTACATAAATGATCATTTATATTTGCAAATTTGACTTCCAGTTCAGCTCCTAGACATGGACTGGGGAATTAATTACTGAATAGTAAGACTTCACTGAGGTGACAATTAGAAACAAACAAGAAAACCTGTGTAATTTATCTCTATTAGACATCAAAACAGCCCTGGTTGGTGTAGTTCAGTGGATTGGGTGCCACCCTGCAAACCAAAGAGTCAGTGGTTCAATTCCCACTCAGGGCACATGCCTGGGTTGCGGGCCAGGTCCCTAGTGCGGGCCACATGAGAGGCAATCACACATTGATGTTTCTCTCCCTCTCTCCCTCCCTTGTCCTCTCCGAAAATAAATAAATAAAACCTTTTTAAAAAATCAAAATAGGCAGACAAGTGACAACAGTTACAAGGAACTGCAAAAATTTACTTGCATAAGGTAGGGCCATAAAACTGTTTTATTAACATAAAAAGAACTATATTTGTTTTTCTGAAAGTCATTGGTTCTGCTATCTCAGGTAGAAGTCTTTTCATTTCACTTATAAAACTTTCCTGGAATTGTTACCTTAGTTATTATAAGGAGGTGAGCCAAAGAGATTTTTTAAGTAATCATACTACTACTCATCAGATTTTGTTATATCTATTTTTTGCAAATTTTAATATATTATCTTTAGTTTTTATTGAAATAATAGAATTATGTCTCTAAAATTTTTTTTAGTACTAGAATTATAAACCTATCAACTTGAATTTTTGAGGCACAGTAGAAACATTAAATTTTTATGTAATTTATATGTCAAGTCAGTATTTTATTCTCTTATGATATGTGATTGTTTTTTCTTTCCTAGAAAAGTACTGGCGAAAATATCAATATGCTTCCAGATTTGTACAGCTTGTAAGATCTAAATCTCCCAAAATCACTTATTTTACAAGATATGCTAAATGTGTCTTGATGGAGAATTCCCCTTGTGCTGATTTTGAAGTTTGGTTTTATGATGGTAAGAACCATTTTAAAATGGTAATTTTTTTCTCTTTAGTTTATAATTTAATAGTTGTGAATTTTTAAAATTCAAGGCAGCAAGATTTTAAGAGCAAGATACACACATACATGTATATATGGGAGTTGAGAAACTCAAATGGACACATACAACCCTGACTGGTGTAGCTCAGTGGAGTGAGCGTGGGACTGCAAACCAGAGGGTTGCTGGTTCGATTCCAAGTCTCAGGGTACATGCCTGGGTTGCAGGCAAGGCCCCCAGTAGGGGGCGTGTGAGAGGCAACCACACATTGATGTTTCTCTCCCTCTCTTTCTCCTTCCCCGTCTCTAAAAATAAAATAAAATCTTAAGAAAAAAGGACATATACAAAATCATGAGAATTATAAATGTTTAAAAGTATAGGATCGAACCAGAGAATCTTTTTTTTTTTTTAATCTATTCTATAGAAATGATTTACTGTTTAATTGTGGAGCTCCCTCCTGTAAGGGATGCTTGCACGTAAACTTACACAATACACATATAGTTATAGCTGTCCTTCAGCCGTGTTTTTCTGTGAGAGCAGTGATTTTTCAAATATCGTAAGTGTTTCAGACTTAAGCCAGCTATATGCAGAGAAGAAAAATGGATGACCTATATTTACTGAATACTTTGAGAGCCTCATTTTACTAAAGGTCAGTAAGTGAATAAAAATGATGCTGTGATCTAGAAGCCATTATGTGCTGGTATAGTAATGAATGTAAACCTAGGAATATTTAAAGAAATGAGAAGAGAATAGTTTTCTTCTTTTTTAAGGAGCAAAGATACACAAAACAGAAGCTTTGGTTCATGTGATTGAAAAGACTGGGAAATCTTACACCTTAAAAGGTGAAAGTGAAGTTAATAGTTTGAAAGAGGAAATAAAAGTGTATATGGACCATGCTAATGAGGTATGTACCTACTTACAGGATCTCTACCCAATGACAGTGATGACAGATGACAGGGAAGTATTGACAGAGGGCACTCTCTTCTTTTCAAATAGGGCCATCGTGTTTGCTTAGCGCTGGAGTCCATAATTTCAGAGGAGGAGAAGAGAAGTGGAAGTGCTTCCTTTTTCCCAATAATTATAGGAAGGTAAGTGTTTGGAAATTTTTTAAATATGGCTAAAATATATAGGAAATGTTTTAAAGAAACAGTTTGGTGTTTACAATACGAACCTTCTTTACTTTACTGTTTCCTCCTGCAGAAAACCTAGCAGCACCAGCTTGCCTCAGGCCTTGTCCCCTCCTTCTCCTCCGAAGGGTCCAAACTGTCCAGTGAGTAGAGTGAAGGTCAGTGATGCTACTTCTCCGAAACAGGCACCAGCACTTAATCCTTCTGTAAGTGTTATAAATATATGTCCCTTCTGTCCCTACAGCCCCTCAATGATTGCCTGATGCCCTTGATGTAAAATTGAAACTCCTTTTTCACCTTCTGTATATACCTTACATACTGTAGTATCACCTGCCTACTTTTCCAGCCTCATACTCATCTACTTTACCCCACGCTTTCTGTGTCTGAGCCTCAGAAGCCTCCTTTTGATTCGATGATACAAGTCAAACTCTCAGGGCCTTTTCACATGCTGTTCACGTGACCGGGAACTCTTCTGTGACCCCTAAAAGGCTAATTCTTTCTCATTGTTCAGGTCTGTCTTTAAATGTTACCTCAAACAGCCTAACCTGTTTTCCCCTTGGGAAAAAGCTAAATATATTAAATTAGATATTGTTGTCTTATTTTTACTTGTAAAGTATCATTAACTACCTTTATATCCATAATAGGCTGATGGTTAAATAGATGTGTGTGTGTATACATACGTGTGTGTACTCACACACACGTGTGCATACATACATACTGTAATTGCAGCTGTGAAAAATTATACCTTGGCAAAAAGGAAAAGATACCTACCAAAATGGAAACAGCAATTGTGTGCTTTTTTTCCTCTGTATTTATTTTTCTCATCTGTGCTTTTCTGATTTTCCATAATATGGTCATGCTTTAATTTTAAAATGTTCTTGTTTTAAAACCTTATTTAAGATAATTAAAAAAAAACAATCATTTACCCTGGCTGGTGTGGCTTAGTGGATTGAGCGCTGGCCTGTGAACCAAAGGGTCACTGGTTCAATTCCCAGTCAGGTCATATGCCTGGGTTGCAGGCCAGGTCCCCAGTGGCCAGGGTCAGGGGTTGGGGGTCAGGGGCCGGGGGTCAGTGCTCGAGAGGCAACCACACATTGATATTACTCTCCCTCTCTTTCTCCATCTGTTCCCTTCCCTCTAAAAGTAAATAAATAAAATATATATAAAAATTTTAAAAAGTAATCATTTTCTACTTTTGCCTAAAGTTGGCTCATAAAAATGCTTTGGTATAGTATCTTCCTGTCTTTTACTGTCTGTAGACGTTTACAAACGAAGGACTTGGCCTTACTGCTGCTGCTTCTGGACCAAACATTCCTTCTGGTGGTCTGAAAGATTGTCTTCCTAAATCAGCACAGCTTTTGAAATCTGTTTTTGTGAAAAATGTTGGTTGGGCTACACAGGTAAGAAGTTAATAGGAAAGTGAATTTTCTCATGAATTTCTTTGGTTTCCACTGTGATTAGACAATTATCCAAAAATATATATTAAAGATTTCTCTTTGCAAGGAAGTTTTTACACCTTTTTTTTGCATTGGTTGTATCATTAAAAATTGAAACATTTTTAATTTATATACAGTTGGAAAACTCTAGATATTATTGATAACAAATTGCCTGCCAGGGCCTGGGTGGCTTGTTTTTGCCTTTCCTTTTTAAAGTACAGATCATGATGATGGTAATTGTTAGGACTTTAGAATGATGTTCAGGGCATTTTCAATTTTAGAAACTTTGTAATCTTTGTTACTAGAATAACATTTATTTGGCCAAAAAGGATTTTTGCATTTGAAAGTTGAATTCACCTTGAGTTTCAAACTTACAGAATTTTATTCAGGTGTGAAAGTATATGTGTATACTATCTAAAAGCTTGAAGCTTGGAGACTTTTGAGCATAGCACATGTAATTTTTACCTACCAGTGAAGTACAGTACAGCCTAGTCCTTTATGGGAATAGGAAATAAAGGGAAAGGATCTCGACATTTGTTGAGTACTTGCAATGTATTGTCTCATTATTCTTCTAAATAAAACCTAACATTGCTGTTATCTCCTTTGATACACAGTTAAGTGTGGCTCACGATGGCTAATTGGCTTGTGCTATCCTACTTAGTAGGCAGAGTGGGGGTTTAAACCCAGGTCTCTGACTCGAGTCCGTGTTGCCTTCTCTGCTCTGTTTGGAGGGCGTGTCATAAATATCAGTGACTAACGGAACAGTTTTCAAACCTAGAGAGGAGATTCTCCGGCAGAAGAGAAATTCTTGGCACCTAAGAACAAAGAATAGAGGGAAATCCTTTTAAGAAAGTGTTGCTTTTGTTATTTCCTAAATCTTTTCTTGGTTAGCAATATTATTGGAAAACAACAACAATAAAAAACTACTGCTATGTCCTAATGGAAACAAATGGGAAACAGGATTCATTTAGAATAATTTTAATATTCTAAAGCCCTAACTATTAAAAGAATAGTCTGAAAAAGTCGTGCATTTTCTCAATGCTACTGCCATTGTAGCCCCTGAGAGGGTTGCTGTTTTCTTTTTTTAAACTATATATAAAACCTGTGAAACCTTTTAAGAAACTAAAATCATCTGTAGTGATTTCTGACACTTAGTATTTTTCTAGTTAACTAGTGGAGCTGTGTGGGTTCAGTTTAATGACGGGTCCCAGCTGGTCGTGCAGGCCGGAGTGTCTTCCATCAGCTACACATCACCGAGTGGTCAGACAACGAGGTAAGTTCTTAAAGCGCTGGCTGAGATCCAGTCCTTTGCTGTAAGTTTCTCTGTACATTGAAGTAATGATTTAGTAACCTTACTGTTTTCACTTTGACAATGTTTATATTGTTTAAACTGTTAATTATTCTTAGGGGTTTTTTTTTTATAGTCTATTTAATGCCATTTAACCTACATGAATGCAGGGTGATTGGTATGGAAAATCCATTCCAAGTGGGTAAGATTCCTTGTAGCCTTACCAGGTTGGTTGGCCCTTTTCAGAAGTAAACAGACTTCTAAGTTCAAAGTAATATACCTGAATGATTTATGTCAAAAACCATAGAAGCTAGAATTTTTTAAAGAGATAACCAGTTTTTTTTCCTCAAATAAAAGGCTGTATGCTTATCTAATTAATGTTTGAAACATGTTTTTGAATGTATATGTTCATTCTATATGAAAATATGTGCCAGACACCATGCAAAAAAATGAGTCAGACAATAGCAAAATTAAGCCATGGTTTGGTTTCCACATTTCAAACAGTAACTTCTAGAAAAGGTAGGGTGATGATGGTGCTAAAATAGCCTGATCCTTTATGAGAAGTGCTCATTGTAAAGGACTTAACTTGAGACAAATGTAATTTGTGGATATCTACCAATTGCTTTTTTTATTAAATGTGTACACGTGCAGTGATATCATTTGAAGAACCACTCATAAAGTTAGGAGCTTTCTTTAGTAAGCTCTTTCAGATGCTCCAGAAAGTGGAAGGATGCAGATACATGAGGGGGGACCCCTAAAAAATAGAGTTATCTTCTGCAGGGTGGGCCCTTGTAGTACAGGCTTACCCTGCTAGGGGAATGTTCTAGGAACCCATCTGTATCAGTGTACCAGCTGGCATTGTTGTGAGAGGCTGCGTTCATCTTCAGTGAATTTTTTTTGAAGACTCTTCAATGCTTTTGCCTATTTCATGATGGGTGATTTACCAGCACATCTGTCCATATCACGCTGAGTGTTCAGCGTGACCTCCTGCCCTCCCCTCCCATTTCACCTTTTCTTGCCCTGAGCGACTTTTTTGTTTCCCCTGATGAAAAAAGTCCTCAAAGAAAAACATTTGCCAATGTGGAAGAGGTGAAACAAAAAAAGGCAGAAGCACTAAAAGGCATCAAAATTGGCAAGTTCTAAAACTGTTCTGAGCAGTAGAAGAAACGTCTTGACAGGTGTATTGCATCAAATGCAGAGTACTTTGAAGGTGTCTGAAGTTTAAACATGAAAGAATACACAATTTTTTATAAATCAATTCTCAGTTTTTTGGGGTCCCCCCATGTTCCAAAGATAAAAGTTCAGATTTACTTGATATAGTCCTTTGGAAGTTGTTTAAAATTTGAATAGAAATGTATTCATACCTGTTTAGCCTATTATTTTTCTTAGATTAAGACCTGCAATTAAATGAGGAATCCAGATTTTCAAGTTGCTTTAGAAATTATAAAGGCAGTTTAAATTTTTCAATTTTCTTTTTATTATTTAAATACATGTTAGTCTACTTTGAAAGGAAACAAATTGGTTATGCATAACTTGATTTAGGTATCTATTCTAATAAATAATTTTGTATAATTTTTCTGAGATACCTCTGCCAATTGAAGAATTTCTGAAAAGTGTGATGTGACTTTTGGTACTCTCATATGAACCAAGTAATTAAGTAATGTTTTTGTCTTTTTTTCTTTTGCCTCACTTAGATATGGAGAAAATGAAATATTACCAGAATACATCAAACAGAAATTAAAGTGTCTTTCTTCCATCCTTTTGATGTTTTCTAATCCAACTTCTAGTTTTCACTGATTAACGCTCCTTTTAGATATATGTTTAATAAATAATGGTTTTTTTGGCTTTCAAGGAAAGTGACTTTTTATTTAAAATAACTTCTTCAGAAAGCCTTTCTATATAAGAGAATTTTAATCTATACCATAGTGGATGTATTCCAATGAGAGAACAAAGCAGAATGAAACTTAAGTCACTTATAAAATGTAGTGGTCATAGATTAAAATAGGACCCCTAACTTTGCTCTTAACACATATACCCTCAAACTTACCGTGTTCATGTATTTGTATTGAACAGTCTTTTAAAAGCAAAAATATAAATGGTGTGTGGCATATTTGTGCTTTTGTTGTTGTCCCTACTTCTCAGACATGTTGGATCATGAACAAAACATGCTGGAGTTTTTGAATTTTTGAACATGTAAATAATGTATATTTATGTTATAAGTAACATATGTAAACATGTATATTTGTTTTATATTTATTTTTGTAGTACCAGTTTCTGGTGAAGCATTTCTGCTGATGCATTTTATATAAAAGTGATGATAATAAATACTGTGATAAGTTACTTCATCTTTTGATTTAATTACTTATTGTAAAATAAGTTTCTAGTACACTTGTTTTTAAATTTTGTTACCTGTTTGTTTAGGAGGAGCCAATTAAATTTTAAAAATTAATTTTGTAGATGGTAAATACAGTTTTTCTACCCTTACCTGAAAATGTGTATATTTTAACACTGAAGAACTTAATGCAGTTAATTAATAAGGAATGTTTGATAGTGGGACAGTCATGCTTAAATATGATATAGACCGTTTAATGTTTCCTGCTGAGTTTTATAATCAGAGAAATTGTGGAGGCAATTCCATTAAGTTGATAGGAATACCCAATAACCCAATTATTCAACGTTGTTTTGAAGCTTTTTGCCTAAGGCAATGAGAAAAATAGTTTGCGACATAAATTGCAAAGTTAACATTAATAAGAAAAAGACAAATAATCCAGCAGAAATCTGGACAAACGATATGAATAGATGACTTGCAAAGGAAATCCATATAGTGACTCCAAAGGATACATGCTCAACATTTATAGTTAAAGAAATGCAAAATTAAAACAAGATTATTTCCTTTTATCAGAGATAGATTAAAAATAAATAAGCAGGGCATTCTCATTTGGCAGTATCTATTAGAATTAACATAATGTTAATACATTGCCACCCCAACCTTGGCGAAAAAAATTATATAGGGTTTTCCAGTAGGAAAAAAAATAGCAGAAATAAGAGTTTCTCTTTAAAAACGGAAATTAAAAGAATTCCTAGCTAAATTTTGAAGGCTAAAAACTCAAATATTTTGCTTTGACAGAATTTAACTAGGTATATATTTTATAGTATCTTTTGGTCTTAATGTGTCTTTATGTTTCAGGTATTTCTCTAATACATAATATATAGCTAAATTTTGTTTTTTAATTCAATCTAATCTCGTTTGTTCACATTTATTGTCATTTTTAATTTACTGTTTGACATTGCATTTCTGTTACATTGATGTCTACCAACTTATTTTGTGCTTTCTAAGGTTTTCTTTTTTATCTTTCCTGCCTTTAATTCCTTTGATTCTTTTTACCAATTTTCTTCGGGAGAGGGGCACGGTGGTAGTTTATCAATAGGTAGTGTTTACAGGAGTATTTCCATGTGCTTTGTGCTGCATCAACCTGGCGCCATGTGATGCTTACCCACATTTAATGCTAAGAATGCTCAGTGGGTTCACGCGTTGTCAGTCTCATCCCTCCTTTAGAAAGTTCCTTGCTCATTTTTCACCTAGTTTTAGCATTCACTGATGATTGTTTGCCCAAAGCTATTATTTCAATAGGGTTTGCTAAATAGATATTTGCCTAATTCCATTATTCTATTTGTATTTATTAGCTTGGATTATTCTCTAAAAAATAACTCGTCAATATTTGATTACCCTGAAGTTTAGGTACAGGAAAGGCAGAATAGATGCTCTAGCAACTTCCAAAGGTGACCAAGGAGTTTATTTTCAGTATCATTATGAAGTCAGATGTTTACACACTTGATGTGTTTAAATAAATGGCACATATTATTGTCAGTGCTTTAATTGCTCTGGTTTTGGCCAGGAGGAGTCCCTGTATTTGTCCTGTGGCAAGACTCTAGGCTTTGATAGCGCTCTCGCTTTCTGGCGCATGATGTCTCATTTCTACAAGGAGCCCAGCATTCTTCTTAGAGACCATGTTATCTTAAATGCTTTCCCATTTCTCTTAAATAAAGTCAATATTTAACACGGTGTAGTACCCTGCTTCCTGATATAGACTTCACAAATGCATTATCTTTGTAAGTGGGAAACTGATCCCTTCAGTGCTCAGGTTATTCGTGGGGACTGTGTTGGCTGAAGAAGCTGGGTACAAGCAGCTTCGTCTGTTTCCCACGATGGTGCACGTAGTACTTCCCAGGTTGCAGTGATGTGAAAACAGCTGGGAGATGCAGGTGTAGTGGATGAATAGTGTACTTGTCAGCTCAGCAAACCTTTCTCTGGTGAAACATCCCCTTTTCCTTCTAGCTATAAGTCCGTTTCATCCACGTAATTGAGATGGGCCTCATGGGGTTCTTCCCCTTCTCCCTCCCCCACACAGATAATGAATGCATGATCCAGGCCCAGGTTAGTAGAGCACTCCATCCTCTGCCCATCTAGTCAGTTCCAGAATGGGTATGTAAGCTACACTTGGCTACTTGGAGCCTTTTCTGATCCTTCTGCCCTAGCCATTTTTCTTTGAAATTGCGAGCTATACAGATTCCTTTGACTTTCCTGTTCAGGGCAGATACCCTGTTACTCACTGTTAAAGCTCCCTCTACTGCTCTTTCATCGTCCTTCCCTCAAGTATAATCAATCTGTGTAAGTGCCTGACTGATATCTGACTTTCTGTACCAGGGCTTGTATTTTGTTTACTGCTGTATTCCCAACAATGTCATGGTGATTAAATATGTATTGAAAGTATGAATAAGTAACAATTTAAGGCTTATGATAGATATATAATCATCTTTTTGTTAGAAAATGTACATTCACAAGATAAAATACATTAAATTACAAATAACCTGCAATAGTCAAAAATACCCAAAATATCCTCTTAAAATAATTTATTCTTGAGCAGATAGTTTATCCTCATCAAAACAACAAATTACATACAGATTTATTTCTCATGCATAAGCAAGAGAAAAGTTTTATACGAACTGGAGTTTATTTATTTATTTTTAACTGGAGTTTATTTTAAACATAGCCAAACTTAGGAAGATAGCATGAAGAAGTTTTGTGAAGTTATAAATCCCTAGAAAATATGACAATCACTCTTTAACAAGTTTAGGTTTTCAAAACATCTTTCCTTAAATATATACTACTTTTAGGAGATTTTCATACCTTTGGATTTCCTGTCATCTTTTTCAGTTTATATTCAACTCGACCCACATAACGCCTCAACTGGGTAATTCTTCCTTAAACTTTACCTCCCTACTCTCTCGTCAATCCCATGTCACTTCCTCATCTTCTTTTGTGCCAAGGTATGAACTGGTATAATCCCCCAGAGAAGACAGTGTTCTCAATAAAAACATGGTAGTCATTTTTGTGAGGGTATAATTTATCTGCAATATTATAAATTTTTAGAAGTTATGAAACTTCTATGTCATATTCTTGCATGGAAACAGGCCAATCATTGAGCTAAGACAAAAGCCTGTCAAATGGGTATCAAATTATATTTGTCAAATACTGCTAATCAGAGTCTTTGGTAGAGGCAACTTAATTTACTCTACAATTAGCAATTGATTACCTGTTACTGCAAACTGGGCTGTTTTCCTCACTATGAAAAACAGTGGTTAAGAGTGTGAGCTCTGAAGACAGACTGTTACTTAGACAAGTACTTTAGTTTTTCTGTGCCTCTATTCCTTCACCTGTAAAATGGAAATCATAATACCTTTAATCTATAAAACAGAATTAAACTGTACATTACACATTACCTGGGTTATGAACTCTATATCTTCACTGTTAACCATTTTTTATCGTTATCATTATTATTTCTACCATGCACAGTACCTAAACCAAGGGTGGATTACAGTGCCCCAAAAGGTAAGACAGGAGGAGCTGTGAAACATCAGGGAAAAGGGATCCCAGGATGTGACCAAACAGCCAGAACACTGGCTAGGGTTCCAGTAAGTCTAGCTGAAGCAGAGTCTTGCTGCGGGAGGTGGAGAGGAGTGAAGACAATCTCTGAAATGTAATCACAGGATTTCTGTCAGGTTCAGCCTTCTATTACAGCTGAAGAAGTTGGATTTAAGAGACAGCAAACCTCAGTAGCAAAAAAGCCAAAACAATCCAATTAGAAAATGGGCAGAGGATCTGAAAAAGCATTGGCCAGAAGACACACAAATGGCCAACAGGTAAGTTAAAAAATGCAAATCAAAACCATGATGAAATATCAGCTCACGTGTGTTTCTTTGTGTGGATGTGTGTGTATACATACATACATACATATGAGTACACAATGGAACATCATTCCATAAGAAAGCAGGCCCGTTTGTGATGACATGGATGGACCCTGGGGGCGTTATGCTAGGGATGATATCACTTGGATGTGAAGTCTCAAAGAGCTGAACTGAGGCAGAGAGCCGTATGATGGTTGCCAGGGTCGGGTGGTGGAGGGAGTGTGGAGATGTTGGTCAGAAAGGACAGGCTTGCTGTCCTAAAATGATTAAGTCCTGGGGATCTCAGGTGCCGCCTGGAGGTTACAGCTAATAACACTGTATTACACAACTTAAAAGTTGCTGGGAGAGTAGATACTATATGTTCTCACCACAAAAAAAGAAATGATAATTCTGTGATACTGTGATAATTCTGTGATAATGGTAATTATGTGATGGGAGGTATTAGCTAATGCTATGATAATCATTTTACAATCTCTAAGTATATCAAATCAGCATGTACACCTTAGACTTACACAATGCTGTATATCAATTGTATCTCAGTAAAGCTGGAAACGAATGAACAGAAGACACAGGGAGAATATACCCATCCACAAGCTGAGGAGAGAGGCCTCAGAAGAAACCAACCCTGCCAATACTCGATCTTGGACATCCTGCCTCCAGAACTGTGAGAAATAAATTTCTGTTGTTCAAGCCAAAGCAAAACAAAACACAGTACCATAAACTTAGTATAAAGTGCAGATCATAGTGTTTACTCTCAGATTTGAAAATATGTACAACTTACGGTAGAAAACATTTAGAAAACACTTAGAAACATCTTTACTTTTTTTGGTAGTACTGGTTATGCATACACATATTTCTGTACTAGTTCATCAGCACCCAACTTATGTAGTGGTAGACATGTGCACACAGCCCTGGTTCTTAAGCACACTCAGTAAACCATAGGGTTAAAGCCACCTTGCCTTGGGTATTTGCTAGCCTGACTAGACTAGCAAATGGAAGTCCAAGTGTGAAGTTCTGCAGGTCTGAACAGCCGTGCAGACAGACAAAAACTGCTTTGTCTGCCCTGCCACTGCTAAGCGATGGGAAAAATAAATAAAGTGATCATTTTTCTCCAGAATTTAGGGAGTTGAAAATACCAAT
>VMDR010025170.1:0-14639 GCA_007922815.1 Macrotus californicus | reverse complement strand
ATCCAGGATCCTGAGATTAATTTAGGAAAAGGAATTCATGTTTTGGGTGTTTCTTAAAAATACAAAGACTGCCAATTTTTTCTAAGCTCTTTCTCTTTTGAAACTATCAATAAAGACTGCAGCTAAAGGAGATACAGTTCAAATAAAGTGTTTCTTTTTCATGTTGAAGGGAATATGCTTTCTTCTACTTAAAATAACATTGTAAATGTTTGTCTTAGATATGTGTATATATATAATTTATTATGAAATGTATGTATATACACATTATATATGCATTACATTATATAATATATATTATATATGTTATCTATGCATATGTATATTTTTTACAAACAGCCAAATAAAATCTTTCTAATGGTCATTGGCATTTAATTCAACAATTTGGAAAAACTAAAATTTTGTATTTTACTTTTAACTTAGGTCATGCCCATGGTTTGGATATACTAACCTCTGTGTGTGCTCTAGGCAGAGCACAGGAAGGAAGAAAGAAAGAACCGAGTTTAAAATTAATTTAGGCAGTCCAATTGTATTAACTTTATAAATGCAGCCACTACCAGTGAGCACACTCCGAATATAGAAATAAAATTAGGGTGGGCAGAACAGGAGAGGCTGTGAAGATTCTTAGAGAAAACGTGATATTAGACAAATGTGAAATAAAGAGAACTGCTGTACTTCCAGGAGCCAGGAGAGAGTTTTATACGACCTGGGGCAATTGTATGGCTTTGACTGTCCTGGATAATTCATGTCTGTATGCAAATTCACTCAAAACCTTGAAGTCTTTTTTGCATTTGCTTGAGCCATACTACAATACAAATCTCAGCAGCATGTACATGGTCTGGATATTTAAATGTATTTGTGTAAATGTACCTCAAATCAAATTTGGAAAGTAAACAGAGTGATGTAAAAACAAATCATTGAAGGATAAGCAGTTAGCACACTTGAAAAAATGGTGCCACATCAGACTTCAAATGAATCTTTAAGGACTTTTCAAAAATTAATTTCCTGCATTCGTATTACCATTCTGTCTTTGTCATCACTTGAAACTAGAGACCATATTGGAAGCCTGTGAAAGATTTTGGGGCAAACATGTTGCACTCGGCCCGGCAGTGTGGGAGAGAATCAAAGCTCTACAAGTAACTGTTGTTTCAGAATTACAAGTGTAGGCTTTACGTTGTACCATTGTATGTGTCCTTCTCCTGAAGTTCTGGTGCTTATGAAATAGAAAGAATAACAAAATTACTTATATAGAAAGAAAATGCCCAAAATAACTGAGAATTCAAAACAATCACATTTGTTTATTTTAACCTGGCATTTCTTAAGAAAGATTAAACACATTGCCTTTTTAATCATTTATTCTGGAATTTATATAGAATCGTATCAATTGTATTGAAAAGTATAAGTATAATAAAATTGTAAATTTTTTCAATTTTATTTGTATTCCATATTTTGAGGCACATATCAGTGCTGTAATAATACATTGTCTAGAACAGTTGGAAAATAATCTGTGCTAAAGAAACCAGTTTTCCAAATAAGTAAAGTTTTATAACTTTAATGTCCAGTTCCTTTAAATATTAACTGTTTTCATGGAAGCAAAGTGTAGTGCACATCATTCTGCTTTGTTGAGCAGAGTGGAAGTCCATTCAGGCTCTTCGTGGTGTAAGACTCACCACTCCCACCGTTACCCTGACTTACTGCAAAGGATAAAACTGTCTCTGACACCAAGTGGCAATGCTGTTACATGCTGCTGTATGAAATGTCACATGCTTTTCATGTATTTACACACTTTTAATTTTACTCTCTCCTCTCACGTTAATATTTATTTTTAACACAGTGAATAATTGCTCATTTTCTGAGAGCAACTCAAAAATCAAGTGTATGCACCCTGTTTTACATTAAATTCTAAATCATTTAGACTTTGATGGGCAAAGGGAGAAATAAACATCCCTCCATACTTCTTTGTACTGAACTTCTGACACATACACACAACTAGTATATTGAGCATAGGAAAACAGAAGATAAACAGAATTTATCTTAGTTTTTCTTATGTTCAGGATTTTGAAGATCATGTTCGAACTCCACATAAATTAGAAATTGTTCTTGTTGCTACAGTGAGACTCTGTCATATTAAACCATCAACAGGAATTTGAAATTACTTTGTCTAGTAGGAAAATGAAGAATTGCTAACAGGTGTACCAAAGAAAACATAGACACTGTTTTTTTATCTGTGGCAATTGACTATAATCATTGGTGTCATATCCCTATTCTTGCCAACTTCAGGAGTTGTGGTCTATTTCATTGTCAAATCCTAGAGCTCTGAGATGCTCCACCTCTCACCACTGTTGCTAGCAAGGAAGAGTTATTACCTTGGCAAACCTTCAGCTCCATGCAAGCTTCTGAATCCACATATTCATTGTGAATGCATTTAGCTATGTATGTATGTTTGTGTGTGTGCATGCTGCACACATTTTGAATTTCTCCCAAATGACATACAAGAAAAGTAAAACAACTGAGCTGTCGATCCTTACTTCTTTGAAACTTTGCTCATTGAATTATGTGTTAGCTACACAAGGTAGCTAATACCATACCACTAACAGGTGTTCTCATCCACCCTGAAAATTTTTGAACATCTGAAGCAATATTGATTCCATGAACTTAGTGTCAGAAGGTACTCTGTAAGAATGAGGACTAGTCCAAAATATTGGGGAAAAGCTTCTTATTCTGGACTTCGTTTGTCCAATAGCATTTTAAAAGGCCTGAGAACTACTTGAACAAAGCTGAGTTATATTGTTAAATACAATAAAACCTTATAAATTTAGGGCAATTCATGAACAACTAAAAACCAGGAAAATACTGTGTATTGTTTTCTTGATGGATAAGTGCTTCTATTGTGTATTGGATATGTGAGTTCAAGCTATATAATGGAGTGTGAAGAAGCTGAATAGGATAGTGGTTAGGAGCTTAGGTTCAAGTTCAAGTTCCAAATCTGGTGTCACTTCCAAGACATTATCTGCCTCTGAACAATTCATGTGGCCTTGGGCATGGTACTTGCAATCTGCAAGCTTCATCTTTTTTCATCTGCAAAGTGGGGATGATTGTGTTTATCTTATAGGTTGTTTATGAAAATGAAATGGCATAATGCATGCCTCACACATAATAATAAGAGCATTATAAAAATAGCTAATATTACGCTTTTTCAAACCAGAGGAATTGATTCTCTTATGTTGATAAGGCAAGTTCAGGTAAAGCCTCAAGTTGGAGAATCTTGATGAAACACCTTAGACATCAGTGGATGAAAAAGAGACATTTTCCAAAAATAAAAGCCCACAAAGAGTTTATTGGAGGTCACAGTGCTGAGAAGGTAGTACTGAGCAGCTGAGAAGCTGAAGAGGCAGGCAGTCACCTTACAGTCATCAGGGTTCAAACTCCATGTAGTTTCATAGATACTTTCAGAATTTCCAGCTGGAAGGACAATAACCACAAAATCCTCAAGTAGGTGGTAAACGCAGTTTTCTGAGTTCTCTATTTTATATCCCTTTTTTTGGCTTTGGAGTTTTTCATCTGTGTGCCTTTGCTCTACTGTTTTTCTATCTCCATGTCAACTTTGTGCAGTCAAGGTGCTGGTCATTCATCTCTGCTCTATCTCGAGTTCTTCCCTCACCCACAGACTGTGGACTTTCTATCACAGAGGAAGCCTGGCCCAGGAAATACTCGCCGAGCCAGTGCTGTTATGGAGCACAAGGAATATCATTCTCCCTAATGACTTAACAGTACCAATTTGTCTGAATCATGAAACATCTCTATGTCATAGATTTATTGCTATTTTAAACTTCCTCTGTATCAGAACGGGGTTTAGAAATATTGCATTAATTAATTTCGTCACAAGTTTTTTCAAAAGAAATTTAAACAACATATCTACATTTTTTTTACTTAAAAATGACTTTAATAGCATACTTAGAAGTGCTTTTTGATCAACTTACATTGGTAACAAGTGTTGGTAAAATTGGTGGGGAGGGATATCATGATTCTCTGCTTTTGTGAAATTTAATTTGAATGGGGAAACCTGTAAATAGTGGGTTTCCGACTTTTAAAAGATTGTATATGAGTTTTGTGTGACTTATTTCTATTGTAAACACATTCTAATTTGTGCTGCTAGAACTTTCACTGAGAATTGAAAATCTAGGTATTTAATCTTATAGTCTATATTATTTTTACTAATGGCTGCTTAATGCAATGTCAGCTGCAGGTTGAACAACTACTTATTGTTCTCTGCTTTCGGTAGTAAAAACCTACATCTTGCTTAAGGTGGTGATTTATTTTAAAGAAAGTCCGAAGTACTTTTCTCTACTTATTCTCATTCTAAAATCTCTTATTTTCTGCATGGTATTTTTGGCAGGAGCCCAGTGCTTGGATGAGAATGGTCCTAAAGCTTGGCCATATTTTATTTTGATGTCCACTTTAGAATACCTTATGAGGCAAATATTTTTAGAAGTTCTTTTCCATTCATACTATTCTGATGATTCTTCTGAAGGAAAAGGATATCATATCTCTTCAATATCCTTCGATCTACATTGCTAGTCTACTTTATTATTCAGTCAGAAATTTTCCAAAAGACTGAAGAGAAACTTAAGAGCTAAGGAGAAAAAAAAGTATTATCTCCCAGTGCTGCAGTAATAATTCTAAATTCTTCACGTCTGTGTGGTCTTCTTTTCCCTTAATGTGGTAAGTCTTGCAGTCATCTAAGGAATTAGGATAAGTACTGTTCTTTAGTCTTGATAGCAAGCATATAAAATGAATTTTTCATTGGTACTTTTGTTGGTAGAGTAGGAAAAATAAGCTTGCAACAAGCATTTGATCAATTTTCAACAGTTTTAAAAGCCTTATTATGTTTTTGGTTGATTTTCTCTGCTCTTGCTAACTAAAGGAGCATCCCAAAAGTTAACTTTTGGAAAGGACTTTGGGCTTCCAGTCCATAGGTACCTTATGATACCTGTTGCCACATTCCAAGTAGTGATCAATGTTTAGGGTTAAGAAGCATTAAAAACCCAGTTCTGGCTATATTTAATGCATATTAATCCCAATAGCAGGTAACAGAAAATTTCTTGGGGTCCCTCCAGCCATAGTCATTAAGAACCCCCTTACCCTTAGTAAGAAGAGTCACCATCCATCCCTGTATCAGCAGGGCATAAATTATTTTAGCCACTGCAATTTGTGTCCAGTGAGAAGAGGGAATGGGCATGAGAGACTCCAGGAGGCTACGATTTTATCATTCACTCCCAGGTAGTGGAGACCGCATTGCATTAGAGCCTGTTCTCTAGTTATGCCCTGCCCCTTATTTTGACAGAAGTGGAAACTGAGAAGTGGAAAAAGAGAGAGGAAATCCTCTTACTCAAAATTAGGCCACTTGTTAGGAGCTGATCCAGGATTAGACTCCAAAGTGAAGACCATTCATTTACTAAGCAGGCTGTGGAGTATATATTAAGTCCATGAAGAACCTTATGGTCAAGGGCAAAAAAAATGTGATGTAAATCAGCAATAATGATACAGCATGAGAAACACTGCTAAACATATCGAGCAGGTGCTATGAATGCAGAAGGGTCACTTAACCCCGTGGAGTGCTGGTCAGGGAGTATTTCTTGGACAAAGTCTGTGTCACAACTCTTGAGCAAATGATCTGCGTTTCTGAAACCTTGGTTTCCTTTGATAAAACGTCCTTATACAGTTTGGGAAAAGATCGCAGAGAATAGGTACAAAGTATCTGGCCCTAGTAGGTACTCACTAAAGGCTGACTGGTATTATTATACATGGAGCGAAGCAATCTAATTATGTTTTTGGAAAGACAGACGTTGTTTTGAGGAAAATGTACTCAACCTAGAACCATTCTTGTCAAGTCGTCACCGAGCCACAAAGTTTACAGACAAGGCCAGTTTTGGCAACCAAGAGAGCACTGAAGAATGAAACCCCTAAAAATGGTTAGGGATGTCCCCAGGCGATGCAGTAGGCCCTTTGGTACACATGGCAGAAAAAACTGAGGGAGCCAGAAAGAAGCCTTCCCTAGGGAGTGACAACCTGGTGGCAAAAGGAGCAGGAGGTGACAACTGCCCACACGTCAGTGAATCACTTCTCCAATTTCTGTATGTTCACCCAAGCTGGGGTGATGGTAGAAATCACCAGAGCCAGAGGTCCTTAACCAAGTGTCCATGGATAGATGACATGCATTTGTGCTTCTCTGCGTTTTTTTCTGGAGAAAGCATTCATTTCTTTCATCAAATTCTCCAACTGCAAATCATCAAGCTGCAAAATGTTGAAATCCTAAACACACCAAAACTCAAGGTCACAGGCAACTCTGACACAAGGAAGACATACATAATGGGGGAACCCTAAATCATTTCTCAAACCAAAATATTCATTAGGCAGGAGTGCTCCTGGGGTTCTTGGCTGAAGCAGATACCCAGACAAGAGGTGTATTTGGCCATCTTGTGCTTTGATTCTCACATTGGCAGGCGACCAGCAGCATTTTTCACATTGGTGGTGCCCCATGGAAACATCTTGTGGGATTTTACTTTGTAAAATCATTGCCAAATCCCTATCCTCTTGGTGGCGAATATGTTAATTTCTTGCCAAGTGGGTTAAGACAGAAATGGCCCTCATATTGTAGGAAAAGATATCTTTCTGTTGTTTAGAGAAATGCATAAGCATTCTGAGTGTGTGCAGTCCTAATTGTTCAGGACATTAAAATCTGATGCCAACGTCTTAAAATGACAGTTATCGTATTTAGCAAGAGGCTACAGCTTTCAGTCAGCATGTGGTACAGGGTAACGGCAGTGGTAGTGTCAGCGCTGGGGCAGAATATCACAGATCATTTGACATCATGGTTTAAAAAACTAGGGATGAAAATATTTAATGTAAACTAACAGGTAACATTGTATCCTGATAGTTAGGAACACAACTGCATAATTGAAGATATCACACCAAAAAATAAAAATAATATATGTATTGTTTATTTTTTAGCTGAGTTCTCCCTTCTTAAATATTGGAATAAAACCTATACACCATCAGCTGAGCAATGTCCTCTTCATCCTCTATCTGGCCCAGAAGACAATCTGGTTGATGAAGTGTGACATTGTGAATAACCTTGCTTTGGCCAGCTAAGCTCTCCGACCTGCTACCACAGATGAGCCACACACCAGCATGTTCACCAACTTGTTTGCAATGCCTTTCATCTCATCATTTGAATTTGGTAAAGGCCCAGCCCATTGCTGATTTACACACGAAGCCTTACCTAATCAAAGTCATTGGAATAAAACTTTTTCATAACTTCTTAGGTTTTTGTGCATGCTGGAAGAATTTGAGGAGAGCACAAAATAAGTTACTTTGTTCTCTGACAAGCTGTGAAGAAATATCCCCCATGTCATGTTGCAGTGCAGGGTGTTTAACACCCTGCCTCGCTGTAGTCCACCTCACCAGGTACCAGGGTTCCCATTAATGACCCTTGCAGTTAGAGGTCACTCTCACTTAGCTACAAAAGTAGCAATTAGGCAACACACAGGATAAACCCAGGCTCCCAGGTAGCAGTGAATGGAGGGCTCTATAGGCCTCCTTTTGCTCCTGGGAGCGTAGCACATGACACTCCTGGTTAAGCAGCCTCCATGGAATGGGAACCTACCAGGTCAAAGGACCCGGGAACTCACAGCTCACCACCTTTTTTCCCCTATTACTATCTATATAAGAAAATTTTTGCCATTCCAAAATTACCTGCTCTTATTTATTTTTTTAAGATTTTATTGCTTTATTGTTGTTCAGTTACAGTTGTCTGTATTTTCCCCCCATCACTTACCACCCCCCAGCCAATCCCACCTCCCTCCCTTGCTCCCACCCTCCCCCTTAATTATGCCCATGTGTCCTTTATACCTCCTATTAAATATGTATTTCCTGCATCAACGATAGGCCAAGCCTGCCCTTCACCTATTAAACATCACCTACCTCTCACTTTTTTTCAATTGTTTGATAAGTTCATAATTTACCTTCATGATCTCATATGTTTTATTTATTGGGGTTTATCTGATTGGTTGAGGGCAGAAATTTGCATGTCTGGTAGTAGCGGTTGGTATGTGGCATTTCTCATGTAGACTTGTTTGTTGACTTCATAGTCATTCTATTTTCTCACCAAGAGCCGAGGGCACCGATTAGGGTTGGCAGAGGAAATGCAGAGTGCCCAGTTAAATTTGAACTTCAGATACACAGCAAATAATATGTGAAAATTATCCCAAATGATATTTATTGTATCTAAAATTCAGATTTAACTGGGTGGCCTATATTTGTTTTGCTAAATCTGGAAACCTGAAAGTGGTTCTGCATGTCAGATAACTTGGTCCTCAGAACTGAGGGATTGATGAAATTCTTAAGGCATTTCTTCTGTAGTCATCTCCTTAAAATATATAGCAAAGCATTAGAAACAGGGACAGGTATAAGAAGAAAAAAGGATTAAACATGAGATGAATATAAATGGGATAGTAAGAACTCAATGTGTTACCTGTGGAAGCTGTGAAATATTTGGGCTGTCAAAAGAGTGATATAAACAAGATTTCGGCAAATACCTAAAGTTTAGCTTCAGCCATTCTTCCAAAGGCATTAAAATGTACATTCTTACCTAACTTCTGGATTTGGCATTCTGTGCCACGCTCTCCCACTTATCTTCACTCTACATCCTTCTGGCTCTTTTTATTCCCCCCGGAAATATATTAAAGAAAATAATTATAATTATAACCATAGGAAACCTGGTGTAGCTTATTAGTAATTTTTTGAGGCGAGAAATGGAAACACACTTTTTTACTACTTTTTCATTAAATGTGTTGAGAATGGTTACATCTAATACAAATATGAAATAAATACTGTGCGTTATACAGCGGAGATCACAAGGTGTTTATCAGAGTTTTTAAATAAAATACTTATTAATTAAGTTTGACAATAGAGAGGGCATGTGGGTGCAGGAAAAAAGGCAACTGTCCAAGGGGTGAAATCATGGGCCGTATTAATAAATGAAAAAATAAGATAAATCAGTGTTAGCCAAAGAGAGAATATTGGCTTTGAAATATAATTGAATTTATTGAAGCCTCTGAGTGAGAGAGTCTCTGGAGTATTCCCTAATTGGGTGGCTCCCTTCCTCCTCGCCATGTAGTTGAATGATCAAAGGGCTGGCACCTGACTCAAGATGGCTAAATCGTTGTTCACCCCTTGGAACATTAAACTTGAAATGCGAGACACAGAGAGCTGTTGCTGGGTTTAAACTTGGTAACAGTAGCACTCTAGAGAATAGATCAAGGAATTTCTACAGTCATAATCCTAGAAGCTGTCCTTATTCATACATTTCCTCAATTGGGGATTTAGCTCTCTCAGATTGCATGAACTAGTTCAGTATTTTTCCAACAGATGTCTTTGTGCTTAAGTTAGCTAGAATTGGCCTTTGGGTTGCTTGCAAGCAAAAAAAAAATAGTATGACATTTTGAGGTCAATTTCCTTTCTCATTTTGATTCCCATTCAGTCAGATACATCAGATATTTTGTTAGTCAGGAGAGAGAGAGTGGTGAATGAGATGAACATGATTTCTGCTTCATGGAGTCTTCAGTCCGGCAGAGAAAACAGACACTGATAAAGTGATTAAAGTATGGCAATGAAAAGGCTTCATTTACAAATATTTATTAAGCACCTATTACATATAAGGCCACTAGTAAAGAAAACAAAGATCTTTGCCCTTAATTATTTTAGCTGGGGATGAAAACAATAAGTAATAAACTTGTTCTTCTGTGGAAATACATAAATAAATAATGTGGATGCAGAAGGTGGTAAGGGCTGTGGGAAAAGAAATTTAAAAAATGAACCAACAGGAACAGTATATCAAAAGGCTTAGAAGCCAGAGAGAAATGACAGGGTGGTGAAGCTGAAAGATTATTGGAGCTAAAATATTGACAGCAAGGTTAGTGGCTCAAAATGAAGATGAGGAGGTTAGCCAAAATAGACTGTTAAGGACTTAATAAGCCATTTTGAGGATTTTGAACTTTATCCTAAGGCAATTCAAAGCCACTTAAGAGTTTTAAACTACAGAATGACATGATCAGATTTGCATTTTAAATTTATCATTCTGCCAGCAACCTGGAAAATTCATTGAAAGCTACAGTAGTGGTTGGGAGAGAATAATCAGGAGGCTTTTGTCCTAGTCCAAGTGAGAAATGGCGATGCCCTTGACTCACATGCGTTTCATGAATTGGAAAACAGTAGCTGTGTGAAAACGGCTGTTATCCAGGTTTACATTCTCAGCTATTCATATTTAGAATAAATGAATACCGATCCAGCTTTATCTTCTGCCTAAATTCTTGTATTCTTTTCTTCCCTAGTGAGATAGTATAGATGATATAGGAGAAAACCACATGCTCTCTTTACCACTCCACTGTTAGGTCTAGACCAAGGGTACATACTGGTAAGCAGTGGGTCATCTGACCCTATAATGTATGACATCTTTTACACTCACATTTTTTAAAGGCTGTGAAACTAGACAGATATTATGCTTGGTTGCTGCACAAGCAATTTATCACTTAACCAGTTTCATGGGTATGTGTTTCGTTATGCCCTCCTGTAATTATTTAACATTTTAATTTCAAGCATAGATATTAATTCTACTCTCAGCGATCAGTTCCTTCTTTTCATTGACCTGGGTCTAGCTCAGGCTCTTTCAGTCCCAAAAATGTAGACAGAAATTACATCCAACCTTCAGCTCCATTGTTTCAAATCTTGCTAGTTTCAAATGTAATAACAAAGGGAAAAAAAGACTTTTAATTCTCTTATCATTACTCCAAAGGTTTCTCCTCCCATTCTTGAGGAAGTGAGAAAGGAAGAGAAAAGTACCAAGTACCACCTTTTACCATATTGGAACATGGTTCCCTGTGGCTCGAGTGTCCTTGATTCTTGAGAAATCTGCCTTTCATATGGAAGCTGGGGGAGAGGTAGAATGGAGGAGTGGAGCTTAAAGGACATGGTCTTTAACTGTTCCCACTGCAATATTTTATTTAAAAATGTACTTTTTGAAAAATAGGTTTCCATCTTGTATTACTTTGTGTCTCGGAGTTTCTCCCTCATGAATTACTTTGCATCTTGTTTGAAGTGAACCATTTTAAAATTTATATTCTGTCCTACTTTTATTTCAAGAACTTACTTAAAATATCTTTCCCTTTGTCGTGCTCAGATATGCACGAACACTTTAAGCATTTCACACTCTTTTAGATGGAGGAAATAATATGCTAATCTGAATAGTGGTAAAATCAGAGTCAGAATAAAGATTTTATTCTCAAAAGAGTGGACAATGCAACATCTTATTGCTATCAGTTTTCTCCATTGCTAATATAAGGGCAGAACGACATGGATTAATAAAACAGGCAGTCCAACATGAACTTGGTAGTGTTCTCAAGTCAGTGGAGCCCAGCATAGTGAATGTTTGCTCCTTGAGGGCAGGTAACATGCTCAACTCCCTTTGTATCCCCTACTCCACCCAAGGAGTCAATCATATGTGTGAGATCTGTCCAGAAAGTATCCATCCATGTAATATGAAAAATAAAGGCATTTATTGGAGAAGATACAAGAAACAGGAAACACTGTACATAGGACAATGATGCCTCACTATCCCCTTCAAAGCAGGTACTTTGGGACCTCACACAGTTCTCCCAATTACCATCAGCTACCCCATCACATTTTCCTGAATCTCATTGATGGTCTGAAATCTCTTCCCTCTTAAAGGTGACTTTAGTTTTGGGAAAAGCCAGAAGTTGCAGGACACTAAATTTAGGCTTTAGGGGAGCTGAGTTACCTGGGTTATTTGATGTTTTCACCAAAAAGTTCTGCATAAGACGTGATACATGAGCAGGCACGTTGTCGTGATGGAGCTGTCCATCACCAGTCGCCCATAGCTGCAGCCTTCTGAATCAACTGAATAGTTTTCATGGAAGGATGTTCAAGCTTAATGCAAAATTTGATGTAGATTCGTTGCTCTACTCACTCAGTCATTTTGACTACAATGGCCACACCGTACACATGCTCACTCAACAGCATCTACTACCCCCATTGACTAGTACAGTGAAGTTGTCATTGTTCACACATGCATATTCCAGTCTGCTCTCCTTGGCTGCCAGGTAACATCAATGTCACGCAAACCATTCTTGTTATGTTAACAATGGTTGGACTTTTTCCAGACAGACCTTATATACCAGTTCCTCACGACATGCTTAGATGAGTGGAGTAAATTGAAATTAAAGACTTAAGCGACATCTGATACTGCATTTAACTTTATTAGAAATCACACCAAAGACTGCCAAAGAAGAGATTTTGACTAGGAATTGAATGCTGGGTTGTGTAACTCTCTAGGGATAGTATATGTTCATACTCAAGAAAGGAAAAGTTCAGAGAGAAGCTGCTGGAGAGCAGACTAGAAATTAAACAAGTAGTCTCCCAATCAGAGTGTTCATCAAGATCACCTAGACGGCTTCATGAAGCCGAGTGCTGGGCCTTACCACTGGGAGTTTCTGATTCAGGCAGTCTGGAGTGGGGCCCGAGAATTTGCATTTCTAACAGTTTCCCTCCCAGATGATGAAGACTCTGCTAATCCAAGTAGCCCACTTTGGGAAAAAAAAAAACTACTGCATTAGACCTTGGAGAGCTGGCCCAGCTAAGGGCATCTGGGCAGGCTGCCTGCTCTGTGATCTGTGCAGAGAAGGGGTAATTTCAGAGATTGCTAAGGGCAGTACCTGGATCATGTAGCTGAGTGGACATCAGAATAGTTGTATCTTGCTTCCTCCTGATCAAAGGATTGATGGCCATGCTCTGGCAGATAAAGGAGAAAATGGGTTCAAGAGCTCAAATGAGAGTCAAACGAGCTGACAAATGAGATGGAAGGTGGCATGCTTAGAATTGGCTTAGTAACATATTCAGCTAAGTTAATATAATTTATCAATGTAAAAACAAGTCCATATATCTAAGCTAATTTATATAGGTTTTCCCAATAATATCCTTACACTGCAAGGAAAGTTTATGTCCTTCAGCTGACTGTACATATGTCAAGGTAAATGGGGAAGGTGGAGAAAGCCCATTCATTCATCCTACGGAAAAGATTTAGGAGAAACCATGCCCTTTCCCCACTCACTCTTCCCACTCAGTGTTATCTGCCAGGTAAAAGAGCTTCAGCAGCTAGGTATCCTGGGGACACATTTCACCTCATTGCAGTATTGAAATGGGAACTACCTAAAATTTAGAACTGATTTCATATGCTTCACTGTGCTCAGCTAATTAGGGTTCTTACATTTTACTTGAGTATGATTTTCTTGCATGCTTCTCTGTGTTTTTTTCCAGATGAAATTTTTATAAGCAGTAGTCATTTAGGACTTTGGGGGACAGTGGCATTTATTTTCATTACAAAATTTTATGGACTCAGGGGTCTTTTTTAAAGATTTTATTTATTTATTTTTAGACAGAGGGGAAGGAAGAGAAAAAGAGAGGGAAAGAAACATCAATGTCAGTTTGCCTCTCATGCGCCCCTTACAGAGAACCTGGCCCACACCCCAGGCATGTGTCCTTACTGGGAATTGAACTGGTGACCCTTTGGTTCACAGGCTGGCAATCAATCAATCCACTGAGCGACACAGACAGGGCAGGGTTTTTTTTTAACTTGCCAACAAAAAAGAATAAAGATATCACAATTAGATGAACCATGTCAAAAAATAATACATTGTGGTAACCCAAATGGTCAATGCTCATATTTAAAGTAATTTGTGTTGATTTGAAAATATTTTTTGAGAAGAACTGCTTAGTGATCCTTTCAAGGTAAAGCCCAGCTCATGTATAAAAAGCGACATAAAAAATGACTCTGGAGACCTTGGCTGCACATCCAGCGGTCAGACATTTCAATGCTTCGTTGCTCCTGTTCCTGTTGCAGGTACATGTGACAGCGCTGCAGCTATGAGTGGAATTTTAAAGAGGAAGTTTGAAGAAGTTGATGGCTCCTCACCCTGCCCCTCCGTGCGGGAGTCAGACGATGAAGTGTCCAGCAGCGAAAGTGCTGACAGTGGGGACAGTGTCAACCCGTCCACCTCTAATCATTTTCCCCGTGAGTACCGGTGCCATACCTGAAGCTGATTTTCTGGTTCTACAGGGAAAATAATTGCATCATTTTTATCATTTTTTCAAAAATGAAATGTATTGGAGGCAACAGTGAATTCCTTAGGCCTCTTTTGGCAGTGGATTCATCGGCTATATTAATAACCAGCTGATTCAATGAAAAAGTGACATTTTATTATTATTACTTTTCAAAGGAAGCACTCACTCTGGGAACAGATGGGAAAAGACAAGTACAGGCACAACACAACTTATCCTCCTATAGCTGTAACAATATTCTGGATATTCTGGGAGGAGACAAAAAACAATGTATTTGGGAACTGAAGGTCTAGGTTAGGATGAGAAAGAGCTCAGCCAGCCATGCATTAAGAGATTTGTAAAAGATGGCAAAACTCTCCCAAGAGTGCAAGTGCATTTGGTTTGGACCTCTCTCCTATTGATCCTTCTATTCTCTCATCCCCAAGAATAATATTTAAAGCCCACAAAGAAGA
>VMDR010025169.1:0-14651 GCA_007922815.1 Macrotus californicus | reverse complement strand
TGTGGGGGTAAGGGGTGTGCAGGGAGGGGGGTGGGGGGAGGAGATGGGACAACTGTAATAGTATAATCCATAAAATATATTAAAAAAAGAAAATATTAAACATTTTCTGGTTGAAAATATCTGCAAACCACAGATTATTGAGGTGGCATCTATTTAGTGTTTCTTCTTGAAAACATTTTTTAATGATTTTTTCATTTATTTTTAGAGAAATAGAGGGAGAAAGAGAGGAAGAGAAACATCAGTGTGTGGTTGCACCTCGTGCACCCACAACTGGGGACCTGGCCTGCAATCCAGGCATGTGCCCTTTCTGGGAATCCAACCGGCGACTCTTTGGTTTGCAAGCCAGCACTCTATCCACTGAACCACACCAGCCAGGGCAAAAAAACATTATTTTTTTCTTAAAACAAAAATGCTGTATGATCAGTAGAAATGGCTACCTATTATAGAAATAGATAGTGGAACACATATGGAAATTCCTCACAGTCCTTTATGCCAGACCACCACCCAAACATAGATCAGGTGATGCTTTCAAACGTGATCATTTTATAGTCTTCTTTTGAGGTTTACTCTTGTATATCTGTCAAAGTGGTAGAAAAACAGCACAATCTGGCTACCTGTCTGGGAAAGTGAGGAAGATATTAGGAATCATTGTGGGATTTTGCTAGTATGAAAATAGCTTTGTGGCCAAGCTACCAAGGAGTTCCAGTTACTGCCTCCAAACTAGAGCCTTTCATCAAGCTAGGTACTGGGAGTATTAAAATGAGTGTAACTTGTCTGTTTCTATCAGAGGACTTCAAGGGGAAGACTGCATATAAGCTAATGGTACAATAATTATAACATGAATCATGTGTTTTAGGAGGACAGAGGATAGAGGTGGGAGGGACCCATTACCCAGAGCTGCACAGTGGAGGTGGTATTTATTTATCCTCACCTGAGGACATTTTTTTTCATTGCTTTTAGAGAAGGAGTGGTTGGAGGTGGGGGAGAAGAAACATCAAAAGGCTGCAGGGGCAGTAGAGAGGGATCAAACCCACAACCTAGGTTTGTGCCCTGAGAGTCAAACCCACAGCCTTTATGGTTTACTGGATGGTGCTCCAACCAACTGAACCACACTGGCCAGGCCGTGGAGATGGTATTTAAACTACTCTTTAGTACCTGGCTTTTCTCAGTGCTATTGCTCTACCCTGAATTTTTACAGCCATGTACTAACTGTAGTTTTCCAACCTTCATTTTGTCATCTATCCAATTCCCTTTCAGAAAAGTTAGAGTTTTAACATCTGGGCCTGCTTATTGTATTCCTTTTCTGGAGACCTTTCATGGTTACTTTTAGGTAAAGAATGGATTTCACACTCTAGTGTGGACTCCAAATCCCTGCAGGTCAGACCTCAGCTAGCTTGCTCATCTCTTTCTCCACCATACCATTCACAAACCCCTTTCTGCAGGTACCCTGAACTACTGCCCAAAACAGGTGTTTTTTATGTTTTGCTGTATGCCTTTTTATCCTTTCCGTATCAAATGCTTTTTCCTCATCTCCACTGTCTGAAATTCTTCTCTATATCCAAGTCTAGCTCAAATATCTTTATCATCCTTTGTGTTGTTTTTCAAGTTTGAAATGCTTCTTTTGCTAGTTTCTGTTTATTTTTTCTGCAATACTGTTGATTCCTCTGGCTTCACCTTTTTGTATTTATTCTTGAATCTTTAACCACATATCCTTAATTACCTGTAGCCATTTTATACTGGAGAATTTTATGAATGTTTTGGCTTTTATCTTTTACTTCTTGATCATCTCTTTCACATGCATAGGTTTATTTATTTTTTTCAAAAATTATTTTATTATTGTTCAAGTACAGTTGTCTGCATTTACCCCTTACTACTCCCCCAGCATCCCAGCCAACCCCACCTCCCTCCCCTGATTCCACCCTCCTTGGTATTGTCCATGTGTCCTTTATAGTTGTTGCTGAAAGCCCTTCCCCTCTTTCCCCCATGATCCCCTCCCACCTCCCTTCTGCTTACTGTCAGATTGTTCTTAATTTCAATGTCTCTGGTTATATTTTGCTTGCTTGTTTGTTTTGTTGAGTAGGTTCAACTTAAAGGTGAAATGATGCAGTATTTGTCCTTCACTACCTGGCTTATTTCACTTAGCGTAATGCTCTCCAGTTCCATCCATGCTGTTATGAAGGATAGGAGCTCCTTTCTTTCTGCTGCGTAGTATTCCATTGTGTAACTGTACCAAGGTTTTTTAATTCATTCATTTACTGATGGGCATTTAGGTTGCTTCCAGATCTTGGCTATTGTAAATTATGCTGCTGTGAACATTGGGGTGCATAGGTTTTTATGGATTGGTGTTTCAGGATTCTCAGGATATAATTCCAGCAGTGGAATTGCGAGGTCAAAGGGCAGTTCCATTTTTAGTTTTCTGAGGAAATTCCAAACTGTTTTCCACAGTGGCTGCACCAGTCTGCATTCCCACCAACAGTGCACTAAGGTTCCCTTTTCTCCACATCCTCTCCAACACTTGTTGTTTGTTGATTTGTTTATGATGGCCATTCTCACTGGTGTGAAGTGGTATCTCATGGTGGTTTTAATTTGCATCTCAGATGGCTAGTGATGCTCAGCATGTTTTCATATGTCTCTGGGCCCTCTGTATGTCCTCCTTGGAGAAGTGTCTGTTCAAGTCCTTTGACCATTTTTTAAGTGGGTTGTTTGTACTCCTGGAGTGGAGTCGTTTGAGTTCTTTGTATTTTGGAGATCAAACCCTTGTCCGAGGTATCAGTGGCAAGTATGTTTTCCCTTACAGTTGGTTCTCTTTTCATTTTAATGCTGTTTTCTTTTCCCATGCAGAAGCTTTTTATTTTGATGAAGTCCCATTTGTTTATTCTTTCCTTTATGTCCCTTGTTCTAGGGGACATATCGGAGACAATATTGGTGCATGGAATATCTGAGATTTTCCTGCCTGTGTTTTCCTCTAGGACTTTTATGGTGTCCTGACTTATATTTGAGTCTTTTATCCACCTTGAATTAATTTTGTGAATGTTGTAAGTTGGTGATCGAGTTTCATTTATTTTACATGTAGGTGTCTGGGTCTCCCAACACTATTTGTTGAAGAGGCTATTTTTACCCCATTTTATGCTTCTGCCCTCATTGTCAAATATTAATTGACCATAGAGACCTGGGTTCATTTCTGGGCTTTCTGCTCTGTTCCATTGATCTAAGTGCCTGTCCTTATTTCAGGTACCAGGCTGTTTTGATTACAGTGGCCTTGTAATATCATTTGATATCAGGTACTATGATTCTTCCTACTTTGTTCTTCTTAAAATTGCTGCAGATATTCAGGGTCATTTATGGTTTCATACAAATTTTTGGAATATTTGTTCTATATCTATGAAATATGTCATTGGTACTTTAATAGAGATTGCATTGAATCTATAAATTACTTTGGGTAGTATGTACATTTTGATGATGTTAATTCTTCCAATCCATGAACATGGTATATACTTCCATGTGTTTGTGTCTTCTTTAATTTCTTTCTTCAGTGTTGTGTAGTTTTCTGAGTACAGGTCTTTTACCTTCTTGGTTAGGTTTATTCCTAGGTACTTTATTTTTCATGTTGCTTTATTGAATGGGATTTTTTCCTGATTTCTGTTTCTGATATTTCCTTGTTGGTGTACAAAAATGCCTTTGATTTCTGAATATTTACTTTGTATCCTGCTGTTTTGCCTAATTCACTTATTAGGTCGAGTAGTTTTTTTTGGTCGAATCTATAGGATGTTCTATGTGCAGTGTCCTGTCATCTGCAAACTGACAGTTTTGCTTCCTTCTTTCCAATTTAGATGCCTTTATTTCTTTTTGTTGTCTGATTGCTGTGGCTAGGACTTTCAATACTATGTTGAGTAGGAGTGGTGAAAGTGGACAACCTTGTCGTGTTCTTAATCTTAGTAGGAAAGTTTTTAGTTTTTCCCATTGAGTATGATGTTGGCTGTAGGCCTTTATTATGTTGAAGAATGCTTCTCTTCCCATTTTGCTCACTGTTTTTATCATAAATGGGTGCTGCACTTTGTCAAATGCTTTTTCCACATGTATTGATCATGTGATTTTTGTCTTCATTTTGTTTATGTGGTGTATTACATTTATTGATTTGTGAATATTGTACCATCCTTGCATCCTTGGTATGAATCCCACTTGATCATGATGTATGATCTTTTTAATGTATTGCTGTATTCGTTTTGCCAATATTTTGCTGAGGATTTTAGCCTCTATGTTAGTCAGCGATATAGGCCTGAAGTTTTCTTTCTTTGTTATGTCTTTATTTGGTTTGGGGATTAGGATGATGCTGACTTCATAAAAAGATTTTGGGAATCTTCCATCTTCTTGAACTTTTTGGAATAGTCTGTGAAGTATAGGGGTTAGCTTTTCCTTAAGTGCTTTGTAAAATTCTCCTGTGAAACCGTCTGCTCCAGACCTTCTGTGTGCTGGGAATTTTTTGATTACTCCTTCAATTTTGTCAGCTGTTATTGATGTGTTCAGGCTTTCTGCTTCTTCTTTCTGTTTTGGAAGATTATATTTTTCTGGAAATTTGTTCATTTCACTGAGGTTTTCAAATATCTTGGCATATAGTTCTTCATAGTAATTTCTTACAATCCTTTGTATTTCTGTGGTATCAGTTGTAATCTCTCCTCTTTCATTTCTGATTGTGTTTGTGTCCTCTCTCTTTACTTCTTGATGAGTCTGCTTAAAGGTTTGTCAATTTTGTTTATCTTTTCAAAGAACCAGCTCCTGGATTTATTGATCCTTAGAATTGTGCTTTTTGTTTCTATATCATTTAATTCTGCTCTGATCTTGGTTATTCCTTCTGCTTGCTCTCGGCTGTCTTTGTTGTTCCTTGAGTTCTTGTAGGTGTTGGGTTAGGCTGTTTATTTGAAATGTTTCAATCTTTTTAAGACTATCTTGTATCTCTATGAACTTCCCTCTCAGGACTGCCTTTGCTATGTCCCATAAGTTTCGGACTGTTGTGAGTTCCTTTTCATTTGCTTACATAAACTCTTCCATTTCTTCCTTGATGCCATTCTTATCCCATTCATTGTTTAATAGCATGCTATTCAATCTCCATGAGTTTGAGTGTTTGAGGGTTTTTTTCCTTGAGGTTGGTTTCTAGTTTCAGTTCCTTGTGGTTGGAGAAAATGCTTGATATGATTTCAATTTTCTTGAATTTGTTGAGGCTTGTTTTGTGACCTATCATGTGGTCTGTCTTTGAAAATGTCCCATGTGCATTTGAAAAGAATGTGTATTTTGCTTCTTTGGGATGAAAGGCTCTATAAATATCAGTTAAGTCCATTTCATCTAGGGCTTTGTTCAGTGCCACATAATCTTTGTTGATGTTTAGTTTGGAAGATCTGTCCATTTTTGTCAGTGGGGTGTTAAAATTCCCTAATATAAATGTGTTGCCATCTGTATCTTTCTTGGAGTCCTCCAAGAGTTTCCTTATGTATTTGGGTGCTCCTGTGTTGGGTGCATATATGTTCATCATGTTTATGTCTTCTTGACGGATTCTTCACTTAAGTATTGTGATGTGACCTTCTGTGTCTCTTTTTATGGCCCTTTTTCTTGTAGTCTATTTTGTCTGATATGATTGTTGCTACTCCAGCTTTTATTTCCTGTCCATTTGCTTGGAATATTTTTTTCCAGCCCTTCATTTTCAGTCTGTGAAGGTCTTTTGTTTTTAGGTGGGTCTCTTGCAGGCAGCACATGTATGGGTTATGATTTCTTACCTATTCAGCTGTTCTATATTTCTTGATTGGAGCATTTAATCCATTTACTTTTAAGGTTATTATTGACAGGTACTTATTCATTGTCATTTTACTTCTTTGGTACCTGTGTTCCTCTCTATCTGTCTGTTTTTCTTTTCTTAAAGCAGACCCTTTAGCATCTCTTGGTGGGCTGGTTTGGAGGAGGTGTAATCTTTCAGGCTTGTTTTGTCTGGGAAAGTCCTTATTTGGCCTTCTGCTTTAATTGAGAGCCCTGCTGGGTAGTGTAGTATTGTTTGCAAGCCTCTGGTCTTCATTAATTGGAATATTCCTTGCTTGGACATTCTGGCTTGGAGTATTCCCATTGAGAAGCCATGTGCTAGTCTTATCGGGGCTCCCTTTTATGTTACTTCCTGTTCTCTCTTGCTGCCTTTAAAATTTTCTGTTTGTCTTGGAATTTTGCCATTTTATTTATGATGTCTTGAAGTGGGCCTCTTTGGGTTCCTCTTGATTTGGACTCTCTGTGTTTCCTGGATTTGGGTGACTTTTTCTCTCATCAAATTAGGGAAGTTTTCCATCATTGCTTTTTAAAACAGGTTTTCTATCCCTTGCTCTTCTTTTTCTCCTCTGGTATCCCTATTGTACAGATATTATCATGTTTCATGTTGTCATGCAGTTCCCTTAACACCTTTTTGTTCTTTCTGAGTTTTTTTTCCTTTTCTTACTCTTTCTGGGTGTCTTTTTCTACCTTGTCCTTCAGAGTGCTGATTTGATCTTCTGTTCCTTCTAGCTTGCTTTTGATTCTTTCTACTGTGTTCTTCAGTTCAGAAATTGTATTCTTCATTTCCTCATGGCCCTTGTTGATATTTTCTATTTCCTTTTTCATGTTGATATAGTTTGCAGTGAGTTCATTGTAGTTTCCCTGTAGTTTTTGGTAATTCTCTGTGAGCTCATTGAGTTTCCTTGTAGCTGTTGTTTTCAACTCTATATGTGATCGTTGATTTGCCTCTGTTTCATTTAGCATTCTTTCTGAGGCTTCCTCCTTTCCTTTCATGTCGGGTTTGTTTCTTTGTCTCACCATTATTTGAGACTCTTCTTGTTAGTCACTGCTTCTTAAATTGATGTGTTCTTACCCTGGTTTTTGTGGGTTTTTGGTGTGAACTTCTATGGTAGGAGACATGTGAGATTCAGTGGTGTAATCTCCTTTATCTCCTGAATTGTTGGTTTTGGGCTGTTGTTTATGTTAGCTCTCTGTATATATTTGGGTTTTGAATGTTGTTGGGTCTTTCTTTGGTGGGTCCTTCCCTACAGCTGGTTAACTTAGGGTCACTCCACCCACCACGTCTTGTATGCTGTTGTGCAGGTGTGGGCAGGTTGTGTTGAAGGTGGTTCTTCTGTCTGTCTGAGGTTTTGAGGCTTTTCTCTCGCTATTGTTCAGTTATTTGTTCTGGGTAATTTCTCTACTGTTTAGTTGTAATTCCTGATTGGCCCTGGGTGGAAGTTAGTGTGGCTTCCAATCACTCCTTCACCATCTTCCTTTATTATGTGTTGGTGGTTCCTTTGTTGGTGATTTCTCTCTTCCAGCAGGTATACTGGTGTTTACCACTCCCACCTACTCTTTTATGTGATCATTTGGAGTTGGAAGGCAAAATGGGTTATGACAGCAGGAGGGAATTCTGTGGGACTTAAAGTACCAACCTGTAGAGAAGAGATAGGAGATCTTTTGGGTAAGCATAGAGTTAACTGTGATATTTCACCCAACTAGCCACTTTTTAGAAAGGGTGGTGAAAAGATAAGACTCTTGTTTAGAGTAGGGAAGGATTGTGAGTTGAATCCAGAAAACACAGAGTGTATGGGAGGTCAGATTATGAGATATAGTGAGTGTAAAGGATAGAAAGTAGGCATAGTGTGCAAGAGAATAGAGTTAACCACAACAATAATAAAGTTGCAGAAGACAGTGAAATGGGCTAAGAACCAGGAGGTGTGCTGTGTAATATTTCCAATTGTGCGGAGCAACAGTCACATGACAGAAACTATATGATCTCAATAACAAGAATAGAAAGTGCATGACAGTACAATAGTATGCCACTGGAACACAAGTGCAGCGAAGGAAGGAAAATTAAAAATACGCTATGAAAGAGAGAAGGAGGAAAACTAGTCAAACAATGTAATTAAACAAAGAAAACTAAACAGGAAGAAGAGAAATAAAAAATGTTAATAAAATAAAAAGTAAAAATAATGAAATAATGATAATACAAATAAACAATAACATGCAAGTTCTCTGGAGTAGCAATGTGAAATTTATTTCAGTTTCTCAGTTGTTGGGATCAGCTTTGTGATCTCTCTTTGGTCTGTCTCTGGTCCTTTCAGAGCTCCAGGTCTTATTATCTCAGTTAGGGGAAAACAAAAGAAAAAGAAAAAAGAAAGAAAAGCCTTGTGCTCACTTTAAACTGGCCAAGCAAGTTCTGCTGGTCTTCCTGGCTGCAGCAGGCTGAGGGGGGTTGGGTTTCACTTTTCTCCCTTCCTATGGGGTTTGGGAGGACGGGGGCCAGGTCTGGGCCTCACTCTTCACAGTTGCCCAGCCTCCAGCCCAGTTCCTCAGTTTGCTGCCGGCCCCCAGTGCCCTTCTGCTCTTGGCCAGCACCTCCAATCCTCCAGGTGTAGTGTCCTTGAGGTGCACAAATTAGGGGCAATGCACACACCATCTTTTCACTCTTTGCTGTCCTATGTGCTGGACACTCTCACAGTTTCGTCAGTGTAGTTCAGCTCCCCCACTGAGTTAAGTCTTTCTTGGGACTGCTAACTGAGCCCTGCTGCTCCCCTCTGTGGGGGTGCCTCCTCCGTCCCCTTAAGGAGCCAGTCCAGCGGGGCCTAGCAGGGGCAGGTGCGCAGTCAAGGATGCGGTGCCAGTGGGCGCACAGCTCCTCCAGCTGAGGTAGCAGGGATGCAGCTGAGCTTGCTACTGTAGTGGCTGCGGGGGTGGCTGCTGTGGGAGAGTTCCCTAAACAGTCACCAAGAGCCTTTTTTTTTTTGAACAAAATCCTCCTGTTCAAGCTTGCCATTCCTAACAAGCGCCCAGCCTCTCACACAGCCCAGCTTTCCAGCCAAACTGAATATTATCCAGGTCAGGGTCCATCATGGCCCAACTCTTCTGCCTTCTCCAGGCCTCACCCAGCTCCCCAATTTCTCTGGTAATGACCCAGCCAGTGCCCACAGTCTCAGAGGGTGAACACTGCCCTTGTGTGTCTCCCACTTCGTCTTTATTCCTCCCAGTGACTTCAAGCATCCGGGTCAATCCTGGTGCTCCTCAAACTTCCGTTTGGCAGGGGAGGGAGCCATTGACCTGGCTCTCTTCCAAGTATCCTGGGGCAGGCCTGGCAGGTGCCAGGCCTGGGGCTGCAGCAGCCCAAGGCCCTGCGCTGGTCCCAGGGCCTTGGGCTGCAGCAGCCCAAGGCCCTGCGCTGGTCCCAGGGACTTTATTGTCCCAAAGCAATCTCCTTACCATCTGTGTTTCAGTGTCCTCTACAGTTTTGGCCTCCAACCTTCACATTTGCTTAGATACTGTTGTCTGTTCACTCTGTCCCTCAGAAGATCAGCTAGGTGTTCCACCTGTGCTCAGGGGGAAGTGGACTCGGCTCTCACCTGCCTTGCTGCCATCTTCTGCCTGATGCTTAGGTTTATTTGTTTATCAGCAAATATTTTCATTCTAGTGCAGGGCCTTCTGCCATGTAGGGCAGCTACATAGAATTAAAACTTTTCTTTGAACATTAAATGTTTATATGGAATCAACAAAATGTATTGATTAAGGTCATGTGTTTTTGAATAGACACAACTGGGTTCTAGCCCTAGCTTTATTTTCTCTTGAGAAAGTTACTTAACCTGTCTAAGCCTTGGTTTCTCCATCTATGAATTAGCACAATAATACTACTTTCTTTGACAGATTTTATGGGAATTAAATGAAGATAAAGTATTCAGCAGAGTCCATGTAACATAAAAGTGTTCAGTTAATGTTACTTCTTTCCTCTTTTTCCTCTTTTTCTTCCTCTCTTGTCCTCTGTTCTCCTTTTCCTCTTTCCCTCGTTTCTTCATTTTCCCATTTTTATTTACCTTCCATGAATTATTTTTATTATTATTTATGAAATTGGTCTAATTTTAATGTTAGGGTAGTAATTTTTCTAGATTTTCACATTAGGGGCATTTTATAGCTCTATTTATTCTATGGTAAATAATTTTGCATGTGTTAATGCTGTAGGTTACCATAAATAAATTGCCTCATCCTGGGGCTTTCGAAAGCTACAAATAAATGTTACATTGATGAAAAACACTTCTTTTAAGGCCATCGAAATCAGTGGCTTATCATTGCATTTTTGTATTCTCTTTTGTTGTCAAGTAATGCTAATTTAAATCTTATATTATTGTCAGAGAAAATTCTCAGTCTCCTTTTGCTGTGTTGAAGAAATGGACATTTACATAAAATCAGGAGGAACACTTCCTTAATGAATCAACTATACAAAGTCTGTATTTTAAAATACAATTTTTAGATAAGAGAAAGGAGATGAAAGAATAGACAAATGAAGATATTGTCTGTGCCCTGCCTTCTGTGGCTCATTGGGTTGGAGTGTTGTCCTGTAACAGGAAGGTTGTGGGTTCAATTCCTGGACAGGGCACATGCTTGGGTTGTGGGTGCAATCTGGTCCGGGTGCATATGATCCCAAGACCGGATGTGTATGGGAGGCAACCAAATGTTGCTTCTCTCCCACATTGGTGTTTCTCTCCCTTCTCTTGCTCTATAAAAGCAATGAAAAAATGTCCTTGAGTAAGGTTAAAAAAAAAGAAAAAAATATTTCTTAGTAACATAGTCCCTTCATTATATGCTATTCTTTATAAAATATTTCTACTGAGGGGATAGCTGGTCTTTGGGACCACTTTAACCTTTGACTTCTTGATTATCAGGATAGACATTTATGCTCTTCCCATTAGTTGGTCAGTGGATAAGGAGCATAGAATTCTGCTACATGTGGACCTGGAAGCTCACTTTGATAAATCATATGGAACGTCTTTATTCATTCAGCCATTATTTAATAGCCAGTGTCCAATAAGTACACAATTTGGGTTATAGAAAAATAAGCAAGAAATTTTTTTTCTAGAATTTATAGTGAATTGAGTGTGAGAGAAAACATACCTAAATAACTAGATTTGAGATAAATTATGAAAATATAAAACAGGAGTTTGCAGAGGAAAGAGTGAGTAACTTAATTTGCTATTAAGAAAGATGTTTACTGGATGTCGGCTTTAACGTACTTGGGCTACAGCCCCAGTGACAGTCTGTCTTATGGCTGCTACTCTGGGCATGGGGGTGGAGATGTGCCCATGCACCCACCTCTACCCTTATACCCTCCTCTCCCTGACCACCCCAGCCTCCCATTTCCTGGCACGGCCCAGCTGAGACTACCTGCTAGAAGAAATTGGAGGCAGTGATGGCTACTATCCTTCTGCAGGCACCTGGATGGAGCCAGGTTGAGCTGGAGGAAGCCACCAGGAGCAGCCACCATATCCTAGCTACAATTCTATCTACTGGAATTCTCCTGCTTGACCTAGGACTCCTTACCCAAGTACATATCCCATAAGACCGAAATGCAAGGCCAGAGTTTGAGTTTTTACACAAATGGGGCATGTGGCCCACCATACTTGTCTGGCCCTGGGGCAAATACTGCCTCATACTCTGGGGCTTATTACACACTTGGATATTCTCAGACCAGTTATGTCACAGAGGTTCCAAGCACCTACTGTTCACCTGGCAGCATCCCAACTCCAGTCTCTCCTTGGATGTATCCCGAGCAGGATGGCCAGGCTGAAGCACCTCCTCTTGCGGGGCAGGTTACAGGATATCCTGCTTCACAGGACCATCTATATGACCACAAGAGGACTTGTGGACTTCTCCTGGTACTGATGGAATGGGAACCTCTTACCCCTGGCCTTCATCTGTGCCCTCAGTACTACCTGGGAATCTCTACATGATCGGAAGTACTTCATCATGGCCTAGCAGTTGCTCCTTAGCCACCTCCACCACCACCAACACCCCAGCAGCCCAAGAATTCCTCATACCCCTATATCCAATCAGATCAAGGCATGAACCAGCACAGCTTTCCTTGCAACAAATCCTCAGAATAATGAACAGTGATAATTTAGATCTTTTGGATTCCCAAGTTCAATATTGTGCTGAGCCTCAGCTGTGTAGTAATGCCACCAACAAACATCCTAGCAATCAAGACCAAAGCTACTAATCTTCCTGAAGAGAGTTTATCTTCAGATGAAGGTACTCTCCTAAGTATTAAAAAAATACACGTGCTGGAGAAGGTCCAGTGTCTTAAGCAATAAGTAGAAGAGTTTGTAGGGGAAAAAGACAAAGTGTACTGGCTTCTGGAAGAGATGCTAACCAAGGAACTTTTGGAACTGGCTTCAGTTGAAACTGGGGGCCAGGACTCTGTCTGACAGGCCAGGAAGAGGCTGTTTGTAAAATCCAGTCCATTCTGGGAAAATTGGAAAAAAGGGATTATGAAAGGATTTAAAACAAAGGGGAAGCCTGTTACTAACTTGACCGAAACTCTTCGTTTTGGTTAATTCTCTCTTTATGATATGCCTGTTGATGACAAGAAGCAATGCATTTCAACTTTCCTTTGGTTTCAAACTGGAAAAACCGGTACAGGATTTGGAAAAAACATTTTTGTTATGAGTTGTTTTCAGTTTTCAGACCAGTGAATGTAATAGGAAACTATGGAGTTATCAATATTGCCAATAGACTCAGTCCTTAACAAATTTATGGATATCTACAAGCTGCTTCTTATCAGCAATAGGGAAATAACACTTTGTGTCATGGGCTTATGAGAAACCTACCAGATGAGACTGGATATAATCTGAGACAAACAGGCTGTGTTTTTTTTACACAACTGGATTGTCACATTTTTGTACATTTTGACTGCTTTTAACACAAACATCATGTAATTACAGCTTGGACTTTAGCTTTGTTGGACCTCTGTTTTCTCCTGTTATTTGCAGTTTACAAATATAGTATTATTCTCTACCTCTTGGTACATTTTGTAGTAATATGTTTAACATAATTATTCAAGAGACTATATTGACAGCCAGATAGTATGGCATTTCTGAATGAATTTATATCTTTTCGCCATTTGAATATATTGCACTGTATACTGAGTTCCTGAGTTAAATTATCTCCTTTTTTGTTTAGATCATTAGGTTAGAGCTTTACCACTTTACCTTTCATGTTAATAGCAGAGGGTGATTTGAAAATGCCATGGGCATAGGAATGCAAATGTTTGTGGGCATTTCTGCTCTTTTATTGAATTTGGATAAACATTTACTTTAAAATTTCCTTTCTCCTGCCTTAATTATCTTTTCACTTGTGCTGCTTTCATATGGAGTTTATGGAGCATAAGTAACAGATGAAAAATTAAATACCACAGTGGGTGGAAATAATTAACTGTAAAAGTAATAAATATGACTATTTGAAAAAAAGGGAAAGATGTTTGCTATTTTTATATTTATATTTATACAGAAGAGGAGAAAGTAAATAATAGCCTAACAATATGGGTGATTACTTTATGCTAAGCTCCTCAGCTGTTGATCTGTCACTTTTACATTGACAGTAGGGGCTTCATTGAGCTGCTGTTTATAGTCATCTCTCTGTACACAAGGCTTTTGTTTTTGTTTCTGGTTCCTCTGAAGGCTTCTTTAATTGTAGTAACACTAAAATTTTTTTTAATTATAGATCCTGCAGAAGGGACAAGCGTATCTCTAGGCCAGTCAACTCTAAATTATTTTGATTACATACTATAGTTGATTTTTAAAACAAGGATGTAATTCTGATAGGTATACTACATATTTATCTGTGATTATACACAGTTCTTACATATTGATATATGATATGCCTCATAAAACATACACAAAATGGATATAAAAAAGGAAGAGATAAATAAACTATTTAAAATAGTCTTGTGCTGGCCAGTGTGGCTCAGTTGGTTGGAGCGTTGTCCCATAACCAAAAGGTTGGAGGTTCGATTCCTAGTCAGGGCTCATACTTCAGTTGCGGGTTTGATTCCCAGTCTGGGTATGTATGAGAGGCAACCAATCAATGTTTCTCTCTCTCCATTACACTCTGTTTTTTAAAGCAATGAAAAAAATGTCCTTGTGTGAGGATAAAAAAAAAATGTCCTTTGGAAGTGAGGATAAAAAAAAAGTCTTGCTAATTGTGATGGAAATATACTATTATTATCCATTATTTTGAGATAATCTTTATGGTGAGACTCATAGTTAACGATAGTGAAATGTGATTCTACAGTACAATTAATCTTTATAATTTCTACTTTTTAAAGTTACTGTCATATCTGATTAGATTTTTTAATTCTAATGAAGAGTTTGAACTAGGATTAAGAAAGGAACAGTTCTGCCTCGTACTTGTTCATTGTGATTGTGTAATTCAACCTTCCTCAATATAGATCCTTTGTGAGCGTATATAGTTTCTTTGTGAGTGCCATTGTTAACACTCCATGTTATTGGACTTCTCCTTTCTTATTAGGACACCACACATCCTTATTCATTACTGTCTAATATATCAACCCAGGAGGGAGTGTTAATGTTTTCTTTTGTACCCTGTTGTGTCATTTTATTTAACCAACTTTGGAGAGTACTGCTGTAGGCATGCCTTCCGAGGCACTGGTCTCTGAGGTTCTCACTAAACATATTTATTTCCATTATAGAGTTGCTTCCTTTTCTATAACATGATTTTATGTTCTAAGCTTACCCTTCTATTCCCGAAGGCAGTTATAAAACAATAATATAGTGAGAAAAACATTTTGGGGGGGTATGAGAATATTATTTTTATATATATTTGAA